>QODF01000027.1:342047-387571 GCA_024372805.1 Oostethus manadensis | reverse complement strand
TGAGTCGCCAAAGAAAGTTCCTAGTTCGTGAATTTTTCACTTACAATGGCAGGGAGTGTGGTTTGGGATGCATGGCTGTGTTTACCACGAACATCTCCTCATTCTCTGTTTCACTCTGATGCAGTTATCCTGTCACTGCAGAGTAATGTAGATTTAATGTAGATTTGTTCCACGTGTCATCTGGATGGTCATTGTTTCAAGAGGTTCTGTTTTTTTTCTCGTTGTTTTTCTTGTATGTTTAACATTATTAGTACATGTGTATGTATACGTGTACGAATATGTGTATGTGTCATATATATATATGTATATATATATTATTAGTATTACTATTATTGCTATTTTTTTAATATTTTTTTCCTGTGTTTTTGCTCATTTTGCTCTGTGACGGTTCTGGTTGTTGCTGAAATTGTGATTATCATGGTTGTTTATAATATGGTTGAAATATGTTTGTGAGGTTCTTCTGCACCCTTTCTTATATCCCCCACCCCACACCCCCACCCGTCCCTTTTCAGGTCAGGTGGCGCAAGAAAACTCATAATAAATGTAGTCAAGTGCCAAGGGAGACTTATTTGGATTATGAAGTCTCCCTTGGCAAAGAAATTTTCCTCAGCATTTAAACGCAGCTTGACTCCCATTATGATGCTGGACAAGACAAAAAAAAAAGACAGTCTGGATTTACTTCAGCGTAAATCAAAGACATCTGTGTGAAGCTAATCTATTAGCACAGATCCCCCCGCAAAGTCCCCCTGTTAAAATAATCCATGTGCAGAAGAGGTTACAATTTGCCAAAGAACACATCAACTGGCCTAAAGAAAGATGGAGGAACATTTTGTGGACTGATGAGAGTAGAATTGTCCGTTTTGGGTCCAAGGGCCATAGACAGTTTGTGAGACGACCCCCAAACTCTGAATTCAAACCACAGTACACAATGAAGACTTCTCAAAGAGGAGGTGACTTGAAAATCTATCAAATTAATTTTAAGCATCCCCAATCAAGTCAACTTAACAGCAATTCTCCTTGAAACTTTGGCCATTCGAGGCAATTACAGTACAACTCAAAGGGACAAAGCATGCGAAAACGAAGCATGCGACCCATGTAATGGCAAGAAGCCCGTTACGGCCGTCTTGGGCTGCAGCTGGTACCTGGCCTCCACCCCTGACCCCTGTAGCGGTGCCTCTGTGGTGACACCGTGCCACAGATGACCACAAGGGTCTCTCTCTCTCCCACACACACACACACGCGCACACACACACACACACTAGAATGTTGCTCATCAAGATTTAATGGGGCAATGCATCAAAGGCAAGTAGGTGGTCTGCCCCTGCCTTCCACCCCTCATTAAAATCCTTTTAATGGGCTCTTAAAGACGACAAAACATCTACTTTATTTTTTTGTTTAAGACCCAACTTGCCACTCAGCCTTGAAATATTGATGCCAGTCCTGGAAGTTGTTGCCTAGTATTATAAAAACAGCTGAGGGTCTCAGGAGGTGATTGCAACGTGTAATAAAACATGCATTGTTAAAAAAAAACATATTTCTTTCTTATGGGAATGTGCTCTCTGAGTAGATTGAGGCAGTAGATGCAATGACCAGCCTTTATTATGAAGACACACAAAACCAGCTACCAGCTAACAACAAACCCAACGTAATATGAACAAACTCACTAACCAAATTACTTAAATTGAAAATATGGTGTAGTCTTTGCATTACTGTGGAAACAAACAAACGCACCTGCGAACGAACAGACAAACTGACTAGTGCACGACAGTAGAAACTATACTACCTAGGACCTATGGTCCTCCACAAAGTTTCTTGGAAATTGTTTGCGTAGGCCTAAGATTATTCCAAAAACAAACAAACAAACATGTGAACAAACTAACTAACTAAATGACAATAATAACCCATCCACTGTTTCATGGTAGTCTTTTGTGGAGAAACAAACGAGCAAATTAACTAACTAAACGTCAATAGCAAAAATACCTCTCATTTTTCATTAAGGTGGAAATCCTTTGTGTGGGGATATCGTTGTTGTTCAGACAAATGAACATGCAAATGAATGAACTAACTAATAGAAACTATAAGTCTCATCTTTCACTTAGTTTGATGCCAATCCTCTGCATAGGCTTTGCAGTACAACAATACACAGCAAACCTCTCCTCCTCCATTAGGTTACTTGGAAATCCTCTGGCATTATTCATTTATTCATTTTCTGTACCGCTTATCCTCATTAGGGTCACGGGGATGCTGGAGCCTATCCCAGCTGACTTTGGGCGAGGGTACACCCTGGACTGGTCGCCAGTCAATCGCAGGGCACATATAGACAAACAAACATTCACACTCACATTCATACTCTAACGGACAATTTAGAGTCGCCAATTAACCTAACATGCATGTTTTTGGAATGTGGGAGGAAACCGGAGTACCCGGAGAAAACCCACACACGCACGGGGAGAACATGCAAACTCCACACAGAGATGCCCAACGGAGATTTGAACCCAGGTCTTCCAGATCTCCTGACTGTGTGGCCAATGTGCTAACCACTCAGTCACCGTGCGGCCCCTCTAGCATTATTCTAAAAGCCAACAAACAAAAGAAGGAATGAATAACTACATCATTACCTGAACGACAATCCAAGCTTTTGTTCTAAAAGCCAACAAACAAAAGAAGGAATGAATAACTACATCATTACCTGAACGACAATCCAAGCTTTACAACAAAAGGGCAGCGCTGAATCTGCTGATGTCCATGAATATTTGCATCAAGCGTCATTTGAAAAGAGCATCACAGGCATGGTTTGCCTATTTTAGTGGAAGTAATAACTTCATTGTGCAATTTGATAGACTTGAAACCAAGGTCACACTGTGTTGAAAAGCCATCAAATCTGTTTAATATTGATTCCCGTTGAAAAGTCAACAGATATGATAGCAGGCAGGGAAGAAACACACAGATACATTACAGGGAGATCAATTTCTGGCACACAATCCCTAATTGGGATTACCGTAGATTTCTTGTCTACAAAACCTTGAGGCATTTACTGGCAGGGGGCCTTATAAAAAATTCAGTGTCAGGGAGCGGCACTGGAGGACCATGTTTCTCTGGCTTCTTCCTAAAGATATTTGACACTGTTTTTAGTCTGTAAATGACAGGAATGCTTTGCTGTTTATAAGAAGTCAGCGATCCTCAAAATGATGGGAGCATTCTTCGTTTTTACCTTTTTGTTTTTTACAGTGAAGAAACGATCAATCTGTGTTTTTTGGTGATCTGCAAGATGACTCATTTCAAAGGGCTTTTCGCTTCAATCAGATCTCGATCGCTTCCTTTTTTTTTCTTATTCTTATCTTTTTTATGTTTTTAAGCCGCTGCAGACGACATTCAAGAAGCTTTTAAGTTCCTTGCACGGAACCCAACAGTTGCATCATTTGGGAAACTTGAAAGTCTCCAACTGCTGTCTCTGTCAGCGTTTTTTAGCTTCCACCGCCGTCGGCGATAACAAATAAGACGCAACACACAGAAGTTTGGCAAGTGTGTGAGATTTGGGTCGAGCAAGGGATGGGGGAAAGAAAATCGAATTTGATCTAAATTGCATTTGCTCTCAAGCAGTGGAAGATTTCCAGGCAAGACAGATGTGACAGTGATTTCATATGTCAAAGTAGATAAATCATACATATTGAGCTCGTCTCACTGATTTCATTTGTTACTAGGAGCCTCGCTTAAATATAGACATTAAAGATTGCACCACCGCATTCTGATTTTCAATTGGTTGCTTTTTTCAGCCTTCAAGAAGACTTTTAGTATGGAAAGTCCTACCCTTTTTGCTGCCTCTGCATAGAATAACCGTTTAGCTTCAAATATGCTGCTTGTGCTATATGCGTTAAAGAAGGAAAATATTCCAAATGTATTCAAATTAAATTTCAGCAAATCTTTGTTAAATACTGTTATATTTGTTTAAATATTTCAATACATATTTGGTTTAAAACTATTTAATCTTTTGGTTTTTGCATCTCTGTACCATCAGTGGTTACTCATTCCACAGAAGAAATGACTCTATGTCAGGCATTACCAATGTGGAGCCTGCGTGCGGCAGGTATCCCCCGCTACCACTTTCAGGTTTTATGTCAATAATGCGAGAACACTAGAAAGAAATGCATTCTGAAATACACAAATAAACTGGAACTTTTTAACAATCCAATAAAACCAAGAGTGATGGAAGAAAAATATTTTATTCATGGTAATTGAAACCTTAAAACATGCCATTTAAGAAACAATGATAGAATTTTCATTTTTTTTTAAATTACTTCCTGTAAGAACATCGGAACTCCCTCTGCGCAGCTGTCAAACTATCATTTTTATAAAATATTTTTGTGGTACCCCTCCGTGAATCACCACCTTACCGCGGTGGAGGGGTTTGAGGGCCCGAGTGATCCTAGGAGCTACGTTGTCGGGGGCTTTATGCCCCTGGTAGGGTCTCCCAAGGCAAACAGGTTCTAGGTGACGGGCCAGACTAAGAGTGATTCAGAAGACCCCTATGAAAAACAACAAGAGGAGTGACCGCACCTCGCCCGGACGTGGGATACCGGGACCTCACCCTGGAGCCAGGCCTGGGGGAGGGGCTCGCAGGCGAGCGCCTGGTGGCCAGGTCTTCACCCGTGTGACCTGGCCGGGCCTAGCCCGAAGAAGCCACACGGGATCTCCCCCCGCAGACCCACCACCTGCAGGGGCAAGCATAAGGGTCCGGTGCTGTGTGATTTGGGCAGTGGTCGAGGGCGGGTGTCCGGGCGACCTGGTGTTCGGCGGCCAAATCTGGTTCTTGGGACATGGAATGTCACTTCTCTGGTGGGGAAGGATCCCGAGCTTGTGGAAGAGGCGGAGAGATTCCGATTAGATATAGTCGGACTCACCTCAACCCACAGTTTGGGCTCTGGAACCAAATTCCTTGAGAGGGGCTGGACCTTGTTCTTCTCTGGAGTTGCCGCAGGGGAGAGGTGGCGAGCTGGTGTGGGCTTATTGTTAGCCCCCCGGCTTGGTGCCTCTGTGTTGGAGTCATCCCCAGGAAACAAAAGGCTTATTTCCCACGCCTTAGGGCTGGGGAAAGGGTTCTAACCAAAGACAATCAATTCTCAGAAAAGTTTGCTGCGGACTAGCACAGTGTCACAGGAAAAATTTATCAGAACACCTTTGCCTGTTTATTGGATGGTTGCCTTGGTTGGTTTGTTGGTTAAACTACACAAAAAAACACATTTGCATTCCAGAAAATTGCGTGATTTTGGTTTTTTGGTTGGTTGTTTGTTTTTTGTTCTTTGTTGTTGGTTCAAGAAGTTTATTTAATTACAGACTTACACAAAAACTACACCATACCACGCAAAAGCCACAAATTACCACATAACTTTGTTATCCAGTTCACTTTGTGGGATTTTGCTGTTTACTACAAAAAGGAAATTTTTTATTTTCTTCACGTGGACATGTTGTTAAAACATCACAGGACCGCATTGCGTCTTCTAGTTAGCAACAGTGGTTGTAAAATGCAAGACCACGACTTTTGTCCATGGATAAAACAAAGCACACCTTGTTCCAATAAGATATAAACAAACACATTAAAAAGCAATTCAATACCTAACAGGCCAACGCAAGGCAAACCGGGCTAACATTAACATTGATCAGGTTGTGGCCTCCCTCCTCACAGGGTGTCAAAGTCCCCCATGCTGTCCAACCCTATGCATGAATTATTCCACAAGCCAAGGCTTCATTTGACTAATCAGCAGTTATGGGACTGGGAAGCCCCCTTGAGTGGCAAATGCCAATATCCACTCTGACGGCAAGGACAAAGCGAGGCGTGACAATAGATCAACAAGCCGATATAGACAAACCCATCCATCATCGTGTCAGCCGCTGTGTCCACGGGGTGAGTTCAGGAGCTAGCTGGCTAGCGGGGTAGGTAAACAAACTGTACATTGCAAATGATGGCATCGATGGTCTCTTACTTACCACAAAGGAGGTGATGGATTGATGCGCAAAAAATGTTTCATTTTTTCCTGTTTTTTAATCAGTCTTTGAAAAAATGTGAGGAAGTAATGTTGGAAGTTGCACTAACTAACATAGTTTAATGGTAGCTGACGCGTCACCCTTGTGCAAAGTCATATTTTGCTTTTGCATTTGTTGCGCAGTCGACTAACAACTTTTCATTGTGCATTGCACTCTCAGACGCTAAACCGGGCTAGGCAAACTGCAGCCCGCGAACCACACCAGGCCCGCCAAGCATCTTAATCCGGCCCACCAGGCATTTCCAAATTCCTTTTGTTAACTAATGTGGCACCTTTAAGTTGCCGAAATAGTCAGATGCAATCTGTAACTTGTACAAAAAAGCTATACAAACAACACAACGTCAACACACAACACACAAAGGGACCTAGCTACTGCACCATGTGGGCATACACACAAATATCTACACGCAACACCCATGTCAAAAAATCCACACACATATATTCTTACCGCAAGGCATGCTGCGTAGCTTGTGGTACTCTTTCTCCCAACATTTTGCAGTCATTTTTGCCCGATTGCAAAATATGTTGTGTTTTCGTTTCATTGCACCGTGAGCAAGTATGTTGTTCTGCTTGAACGGCGGCCCCTTTGCCAAATGTTTTAACCCAATGTGGCTCGCGAAAAAAGTTTGCCCACCCCTATGCTAAACACAATATACACTAAAAAATATAAACAACACTTGTTTTTGCACCCCTCTTTCATGAGCTAAACTAAGAAATCATTTTTTAGTACACTATGCGCACTAAAGCCTTAGTTCCCTCAAATATTGTTCACAAATGTGTTTAAACCTGTGTTAGTGAGCACTTCTCTTTTGCCAAAATAAGCCATTCACCTCACAGGTGTGGCATATCATAATTCTGATTATACTGCGTACTTATTGCACAGGTGTGCCTTAGACTCCTCACAATAAAAGTCCACTCCAAAATGTGCAGTTTTAATTTATTGCAGCTGAGGGTCTGAAAACCTGTCAGTATCTGGTGTTACCACCATGTAATGGTGGTGTTACCACCATGTAGGAACTGGAACACGCTGTCTCGTCTTGAGCATGGGTGACATGTCTGAATAAGCTGGCCATGCAAGAACTGGGATTTTTTCATCTTTCAGTAATTGTGTGCAGATTTGTGTAAAATGTTAGGCAGTGCATCATCATGCTGCAACCTGAGGTGATAATTGTGAATGAATGTCACAACAATGGGCATCGGTATCTCTGTGCATTCAAAATGCCAACAATAAAATGTACATTTTGGAGGTGAAGATGATGGATGTGGAGGTTTTGGGCCGGTGTCTGCAGTTGTAAGGGCAGTTAGATAAACTCTCGAATCCTCTAACGTGTCTTGTGCAGTATGCTAAAAAAGCGGAAAACATGGTACGGTCATTGCATTTTGAAACGATAACTTTGAATGTAAATTTGATTGGTTTAGAATTTAAATTTATTGTGGGGAACAACATTTATAGTATAAACTTCATTAAACGAGACAGTAGACTTTTTCGAAAAAAAATTGTGTTCAATGACGTAAAGGGTGGGTCACTGTTTAATGTTTGTTTGCTATTTTTTCAAGTGCTCATCTTGTGAATGACTTCAAGCTATGTTTGAATTGGATGTTTTTTCATTTCAAGCGCATGAAATATTCAAAAGACAGACACGCTCTTGACCTTAAAAGCCAGCCCTGTTATTATTACGATATAAAAAGTATGCAATTAACCGAGGTGTTCCTGGAGTAAATGCTGTATTATTAAGGCAATTCTTGTGGTGACATGTTAGTGGAGAAGTGGCTGATAAAAGGAGGCACTTTTGTGGATGAAGGTGTAATGATGCTGTTAAAGCTAAAGGGTGGGTCACATGCACAATTCCAATTCTTAAAACCTCAAAAGAACTGTTAAAATAACATGTAACCCGCAAATACTCATATTTAATGATACTTTAAAAAGAAAAACACAGCTGTCTAATCCTAAATTATTTATTTATCTGTAAATTCTACCCTTCTTTCCTAGACAAAAAAAAAGTCGGTGGGAATCGGTAAAGTCTTCAAATCAGTACAGAACAAAATGAAAAACTTTAAACGTAAAATGCTCCTGTGGAGGTATATAGAGTACTTCAAGATTGCTTATTCACTCATTTTACTGTCAATCAAAAGATAGATCATCATCAACCAATCATCATGCAGAAGGCGAGCGCCTGGGCCAGCCCACTGCCTCATAAACCCTCAGAGACGCATAGCGTCCGATAGGCGGGACCAAGCCCAGCATTTATCCAATGAATGTCCAGTGGAACAACCCACTCTACGCTTCTCCATCAAAGGCAGTAGACGCTCAACGTCCGAATGTGCTCTGCAGGGACGAATAACAATAAAGATGTGTCAGTTACATGTGATAAGTAGCTGATTTGGTTATTCTAGCCGCTAGAAATATGCGCTAGAATCTACACACAGCACTACATTTTAGTGGAAGCTGAGCTTCCCTTGCAGTCATAGAGCAATTGCCACTGGTCTCTAGTCCATTCGTCATTGCAGTGCCACTTCCTCATTGTCACTGGAGAGAATGCGAGAGGCATTCATGGACACTCCAAGCATTACATCGTCTGTATAACGCATGTATGTGTGGTCTAAATGAACAAAAATGCAAAAAAAACAAGAAGTATTGTTATTACTCACTTTGTACCTCTTAATGCGGAAGTACAATTTTCTGCCTTTAAATATAGTCGAAATTCCTTCACTCAAAACATCCATTCAAATGTGGTGTCTTTGAACACAACTCTTCCTTGCTCATATTAAAACAGTTTGTCCGGTACAAACATTTTGCTATCAAAGAATATGTAGATTTACCTAACACTGGTGCGCCAACTCTTAACTTGATTTTAATTGTCAGTTAATTTTGCCCGGTTAATATATACAAATATATACAGTACAATTCTGCCGTGTCATGTATATTTCTTTCAATGAAATACAGTAGAAATGTGCACATTTCAGACATTGTGTGACATGGTGATTAATAATGATTAATTCATTTGAAAATCGTGATTAAAATGACCTAAAATTTGTAATTTGCCAGCCCTAATTATTACCCTTAAAGGGGCTGTTTTATTATTATCCATCCATCCATCCATTTTATATGCCGCTTATCCTCATTAGGGTCACGGGGATGCTGGAGCCTATCCCAGCAGACTTTGGGCGAGAGGCGGGGTACACCCTGGACTGGTCGCCAGTCAATCGCAGGGAACATATAGACAAACAACCAGTCACACTCACATTCATACCGATAGACAATTTAGAGTCGCCAATTAACCTAACATGCATGTTTTTGGAATGTGGGAGGAAACCGGAGTACCCGGAGAAAACCCACTCACGCACGGGGAGAACATGCAAACTCCACACAGAGATGCCCAACGGAGATTTGAACCCAGGTCTTCCAGATCTCCTGACTGTGTGGCCAATGTGCTAACCACTCAGCCACCGTGCGGCCCCGTTTTATTATTATTATTATTATAATTATTTTTTTTGCCAAAATATGACAAATTATTGTTGAATTTGTTGTTATCACATAAAGAGGTGAAAATGCATTTTTAAATAATGGTGCTACAAGTCTTGATGCTAAAAATGATTTTTTTTAAAAACCTCCAACTTAAGTTTGCATACTTAATGTAGTCCACGAGCTAGCGTTTCAAACTTTGCGGGTTATTGCAGCTTCAAATGTTGTACAATAAACCTTGCTTCACAATGGAAGTAGCAGGAAATGGCCTGCTAGCACCATCTAGAGAAATATCCATGCAAGGTAGCATGTACAATAATCAAAATAACATTCAGTTGGTGATACAGACAGCTTAGCTTTATGCCCAGTTAACTTTTTCCAAGAAGTCAAAATCATCTGGATAAAGTAATCACTCAAAGCAAGCCATTTAGCTGCAATTAAAGCATAATTAAACATTCACACTGGGATTCACAACACGAGGCATTTAGTCAGTTGGCTTTTGTTAGCAGTTGATTGGATATTCTAATGAATAATTATTTAATTATCATTTTTTTAACTTCATATCTATCATACATAAGGTGTTGTTAGAGGTGAGGTCTTTATGTATACATTATAACGCTAATAAGACATTTTTCCCCCTAGATCATTGTACTTAGTTGTGACAGTAGTGATAATAAAAAATAATAATAATCAAGTCACAGTGTCTAATTAGTGTGTGCGATTGATTACACAGTCTAATAAAATATATATTTCATTTTGCCTTATCATTGTCTCAAATAAGTATCGATACTGTCATCTATAGTACTATTGTCTTGAAACAATGTATTGATGACTTGATATGTTGTAGCGATGTTTCTAAACGAAGTATCTGTGATGTTACATATCTGTTATCATATGTGATACCATGATTTTTCGAAAATCTCCAAACAGAGTATCAGTACCGTGATATATGGTGTCGCAGCCTTTAAACAACTGTAACATCAAAGCCCAATTGAATTTAAGGTTCTGCATGCTAGCAGGTTGCCAACAAACCAACATATGGACATTATCTCCTCCCGCCCCCCGAGTGACAGCATGATGGATGAAGTCTGCCACTTCTTTAATTCCTTTGTCTCAGTGTTTTATGAAATCAAAGATAGAATTTAATCAATCCCAACTGAAAACCACGCCCGACGTTTTGATTTATACGAGTCGCCAAATTTGCTAAACGAAGCGATGACGACCACACATATATTTAACCACGGGGAATGATGGCTTATGATCAATGCCGTTCCCTTGCGAGGAATTGACAATGTTAATTCATGGCTCCGTGTAAATCTATAGCTATAAAGTGTTCATTCATTCATTCATTTTCTATGCCGCTTATCCTCGTTAGGGTTGCGGGTATGCTGCAGCCTATCCCAGCTGGCTTTTTGGTGGGAGGCGGGGTACACCCTGGACTAGTCGCCAGTCAATTGCAGGGCACATATAGACAAACAAACATTCACACTCACTTTCATACCTATGGACAATTTAGAGTTGCCAATTAACCTAACATGCATGTTTTCGGAATGTGGGAGGAAACCGGAGTACCCGGAGAAAACCCACGCACGCACGGGGAGAACATGCAAACTCCACACAGAGAAGCCCAACAGAGATTCGAACCCTGAAAATCTCATTCTACCCATTTTGCTTTTGAAACTGTCCATATGGGGCGCCGTATTTGTCGTCTTGCGCCACATACTAAATTCTCATGTACGTCAACATTTTAAAAGTATCTGATCTCAATTAGCATTGAGTCAGAGTTTTTACAAGTCTACTTAATCTGTGTTCCCCATGGGAAACTCTGGGCTCTACTTTTGTGGGTTGCGCAGCTTGGTGCAGGCTGCGCAGTGGTAATTTCGTCTAGCGTAACACAAGGCGGAGTCAATTTGGTAATATGGTAGACCGAGGCGCACCGCAATGGGTGTGGCGGCACAGCAGGGGTAGGTGCCAACTGATTCAGCCTGGCGTAGTGACAATTTTGTGCCAAAAGGCTTCCCTGGCGGTGCACTAAAAGCTCCAACCACATTTGAATGCATTTAAAAATCACAACAACCACTGTTTAAAGTAACTATCTGGATCAGCACATACATCCATCCATTTTCTTCCGCTTATCCAAGGTCGGGTCGCGGGGGCAGCAACCCAAGCAGGGAAGCCCAGAGGTCCTTCTCCCCGGCCACTTTGCCTACCTCTTCCCAGCGGATGCTGAGACGTTCACAGGCCAGCTGAGAGACATAGTCTCTCCAACGTGTCCTGGGTCTTCCCCGAAGCCTCCTACCGGTTGCACGTGCCCTGAACACCTCCCAAGGAAGGCGTTCGGGAGGCATCCTAACCAAATGCCCCAGCGGTTCTACTCCGAGTCTCTCCCGGATGACAGTGCTTACCACCCTATCTCTAAGGGAGAGCTCAGCCACCCTGCGGAGAAAACTCATTTCGGACGCTTGTACCCTTGATCTTGTCCTTTCGGTCACTACCCAAAACTCATGACCATAGGTTAGGGTAGGAATGAAGATCGACCGGTAAATCGAGAGCTTTGCCCTTTGGCTCAGCTCTCTTTTCACCACGACAGACCAGTGCAGAGTCCGCATCACTGCAGACGCTGCACCAATCCGCCTGTCCATCTCGCGTTCCATCCTTCCATCACTCGTGAACAAGACACAGAGGTACTTAAACTCCTCCACTTGAGCAAAACCTCATCCCCGACCCGGAGATGGCACTCCACCCTTTCCCGGGCGAGGACCATGGACTCGGACTTGGAGGTGCTGATTCTCATTCCAGCCGCTTCACACTCAGCTGCAAACCGATTCAGTGAGAGCTGAAGGTCACTGCTTGATGAAGCCAACAGGACCACATCATCTGCAAAAAGCAGAGATCGAATCTTGCGGCCACCAAACTGAAACCCCTCAAAGCCCTGGCTGCGCCTAGAAATTTTGTCCATGAAAGTAGTGAACAGAATCAGTGACAAAGGGCAGCCCTGGCGGAGTCCAACTCTGACTGGAAACGGGTCCGACTTATTGACAGCAATGCGAACCAAACTCTGACACCAGTCATGCAAGGAACGAACCTGGATTAGGTGGTCCGATACCCAATATTGCCGAAAACTCCCCACAGTATTCCCCGAGGAACACGGTCGAATGCCTTCTCCAAGTCCACAAAACACATGTAGACTGGTTGGGCAAACTCCCATGCACCCTCAAGGACCCTGCCGAGAGTATAAAGATGGTCCACAGCTCCACAACCAGGACGAAAACCACACTGCTCCTCCTGAATCCGAGATTCGACTATCCGGCGGATCCTCCTCTCCAGAACCCCTGAATAGACCTTACCGGGACGGCTGAGGAGTGTGATCCCACGATAGTTAGAACACACCCTCCGGTCCCCCTTCTTGAAAAGAGGGACCACCACCCCGGTCTGCCAGTCCAGGGGCACCGACCCCGACGTCCACGCAATGCTGCAGAGTCGTGTCAACCAAGACACGCCCACAGCATCCAGGGCATTAAGGAACTCCGGGCGAATCTCATCCACCCCCGCGGCCTTGCCACCAAGGAGCTTTTTGACCACCTCTGTGACCTCAGCTCCAGAGATAAGCGAACCCGCCTCAGAGTCCCCAGGCACTGCTTCCATGTTGGAAGGCGTGTCGGTGGGATTGAGGAGGTCTTCAAAGTATTCCCTCCACCGGTCCACAAAATCTCGAGTCGAGTTCAGCAGCACACCGTCCCCGCCATACACAGTGTTAACTGTGCACTGCTTCCCCCGCCGGAGACGGCGGATGGTAGTCCAGAATCTCTTTGAAGCTATCCAGAAGTCGTTTTCCATGCCCTCTCTGAACTCCTCCCATGTCCAGGTTTTTGCCTCAGCGACTGCAAGAGCTGCAGACCGCTTGGCGGCCTTCCGGTACCTGTCAGCTGCCTCCAGAGTCCTATGGGCCAAGACGGCCTGATAGGACTCTTTCTTCAGCTTGACGGCATCCCTCACCACTGGTGTTCACCAACGGGTTCTAGGATTACCGCCACGACAGGCACTGACCACTTTACGGCCACAGCTCCGATCAGCCGCATCAACAATGGAGGCACAAAACATCGCCCACTCGGATTCAATGTCCCCTGCCTCCCTCGGAACATGGTCAAAGCTCTCTGGCAGGTGGGAGTTGAACCTCCTTTTGACAGGGGACTCTGCCAGGCATTCCCAGCAGACCCTCACAATGCGTTTGGGTCTGCCAGGTCTGACCGGCATCCTCCCCCACCATCGGAACCAACTCACCACCAGGTGGTGATCAGTTGACAGCTCCGCCCCTCTCCTCACCCGAGTGTCCAAAAGATGTGGTCGCAAGTCCGACGACACAACCACAAAGTCAATCATCGAACTGCGGCCCAGGGCGTCCTGGTGCCAAGTGCACATGTGGACACCCTTATGCTTGGACATGGTGTTTGTTATAGACAATCTGTGACAAGCACAGAAGTCTAATAACAAGACACCGCTGGGGTTAAGATCATGGGGGCTGTTCCTCCCAATCACACCTCTCCAGGTCTCACTGTCGTTGCCAACATGAGCGTTGAAGTCACCCAGCAGAATAAAGGAATCCCCCGAGGTAGCACTCTTTAGTACTTCCTCTAAGGACTCCAAAAAGGGTGGGTATTCTGAACCGTTTGGCGCATAAGCGCAAACAACAGTCAAGACCCGTCCCCCCACCTGAAGGCGTAGGGAAACTACCCTCTCGTTTACCGGGTTAAACTCCAAAGTGCAAGCTTGGAGCCGGGGGGCAACAAGAATTGCCACCCCTGCTCGTCGCCTCTCATTGCCGGCAACACCAGAGTGGAATGAAGTCCAGCCCCTCTCGAGAGGACTGATTCCAGAGCCCTTGCTGTGCGTTAAAGTGAGTCCGACTATATCTAGCCGGAATTTCTCCACCTCACGCACCAGCTCAGGCTCCTTTTCCGCCAGAGAGGTGACATTCCACGTACCGACAACTAGCTTCTGTAGCCGAGGATCGGACCGCCAAGGCCTCCGCCTCCGGCCGCCACCCAGCTCTCTTTGCACCCAACCCCTTTGGCCCCTCCCACAAGTGGTGAGCTCATGGGAGGGGGGACCCACATTACCTTTTCAGGCTGTGCCCGACCGGGCCCCATGGGTGCAGGCCCGACCACCAGACGCTCGCCATCGTGCCCCGCCTCTGGGCCTGGCTTCAGAGGGGGGCCCCAGTGACCCGCGTCCGGGCGAGGGAAAATGAAGTCGAATTGTATCATTCATCATTAGGGTCTTTTGAGCCACTCTTTGTCTGGTCCCTCCCCTAGGACCTGTTGGTCATGGGTGACCCTACCAGGGGCATGACAGCCCCTGACAGCTTAGCTCCTAGGATCATTGGGACACGCAAACTCCTCCACCACGATAAGGTGGTGACTCAGGGAGGAGTCAGCACATACATTTTGATCTATATTGACTCTCCCGTCTGCCTCTGTCGCACCATCTCCACCACCTCCACCAATTGTCCCCGAATCACCCCCTCCCTCCTCATCCTCATCCTCACCGGTGGCCAGTGGATTTGATATGGATGTGGTTCATTGTAAATAAACGGTTAATCAAACGTATTGACATCTTTGATTGCAAAAGTGATCATAATGAATTAGGTAATACAAGTTCATCTCCCATGCAAACACAAGTGACAAGGGCCAGACAACGAGTTTGGCAATGCGTCTTTTACGCACAGTTGCTTTGGATTTCATTCCCATTATGCATAGTTTTTGTTTATTCATATTACATACTATATTACATTTTCATATTACAAATATAGGTTACTAAATACGAGTGTCTTTATTAGCGAGGAAAAATGCTTACCTTACCGGTGGCCTCCGGTGCTCTGTTAGTTTTTGTTTGGCATTCTTCTGACATCATTGAACCGTTTTTTTCACGGGGCAACAGTTCTCAGTACGTCAGGGAAAACCTGATTTACGATAATTGTAATCTCCTAACAGGCCACTTTTGCATCATCAGCCCGTGGAGGTATATATATTGGCCACTGCGAGCTTGGACCTCCCGGACCAAAACATCACTATCCGTCTGGGAGAAGTTTGGCCGTCTTCCGCTGTCTTCATCCATATTCAACCAAACTTGTAATTCGCTTTGCCAGCGGCGCATTTAAAGGTGAGGAGAGGAGCTCATTTGATTGGTAAAGATTTGGCCTGGCTGTGTTAAACCCAGTCACGCCTTCTCTCCTTCCTCTTTGTCACTAGCGCTGATAGGAGGGACGGAGGCGTACTTACGCCAGGCTGCGCGTGGCACAAAATTGCACAATGTGCCTAAAGCACGCCCATTGGCGAGGTGCGCACGGACTCTGAAATTAGAACCCTATGAGTGAACCAAAATACTCTGAAACAGATCATGTAAGAATGTTCTCAGGAATAAAACAGGAATATGTTTTCGTGTTCAGATGGGCGAGGGAAACATTTCTAACAAACACTATGGACAGCTTACCATCAACCAGTCGAGTGACATCCTAACCACGCACCACAGCGATGATGTGTTTACTACCAGTACTTGTGCCCTGTCATGCCTTTAAGGACAAACCTGATAAGTTGCCAGTTCCGTTTGCATGTTTAGATCTAAGTTAACTACAGTAAGCTTGAAACTAACTAAAAGGTGCCAAACGTTATTGTCGGTAGATTACTCTTATTTTCTCTGATGAAAAGGCCACAGTCGAAGACTTCCTCAAGGGTCTTTCACTATATTATTCCGCCGTTTACTCAGGTGTCGCTAAACCTAGTCTAATGCGCAGCAGTGTTTTCTTGTCCGAGAAACATCAGGATGGCTGCACGCTAGAGGGACACGGGAGGTGGCCTGCCTGAAAATGCTATTATGTAACAATAATACTAAGATAATCAAAGTATTTAAACCTTCATCAGATGGAGGAAAAAATATGCACTGGTGGTCTTCTGTGGAGCCAAAAACCCCTGAGATGCTTTTTTATCTGTTTTTTTTTTTTTTGCTTAATTGTTGATTTCCTGCTGACAATTTTTCTAATACTATACCAGTAAATGTAACGTGCCATCTAGGGATGAGCGAGTACACCACTATCTGTATCTCTATCTGTTCACCCTAAAGTATATGTATTCATATCTGTCATCGAAGTGGGCGGGGCATAAAACGGAACTGAGTTTGGTTTACATTGGTACATTAGTGTAAGGATGAAGTTGACGTGGATTGTTCAGAAGAAGTGTGTGTGTGTGTGTAAGTGATCTGTAAGACTTTGTTATTTATTTATTTTTTTAATGGTCTGTGTGAGGTTGGTGCTTCGTGCAAACATCCAAGGAATGGCAAACAGGGAAATAATCTGTCAGCCTTCTTCACTGTATTTTTTTCAAAAGCTCCGTGTTCAATACTACTGTACAAAGCAAAGTTTTCCAACTGACTTTATATCGCCAGCCAAATTAAAATATTGTTATAATACTGTTGATGACATCGGAGTGATATTAGTAAGGCTGCAATATTGGTATTGGATTGGGAGTGAAAAAGTTTCATCGGGAGACCCTGAAAATGTCTTTTGCAATTAATCAAAATATCTCAATTGCACCAAATTTTGTGTAACTTAAAATGTGTTTTTTTTTTATAAAAACTGGTTGCCCCTTAAATGTTGCATAATTTAAGAGGCATATTTTTCCCATATGGAAGCCTTGCATCTTTTGAAATAATGTTGGAACAGTGGAAGCCATGGTTTCCTTCCCCCTGCTGAAGTCATCCAAACGCCTGGCCTTATTGTGCCATATTCATCCCCTACTTACAGGAAAGCACTTAATTGATGGATGAGGAAGTTATGGGAACTGGCAGGAGTCGTTACGCTGGCTATTTTCCCCGAAATGTATCCCTCAGAGATGGCGGTGGTGAAAAGCAAAACGGTGGATGATTGATTGGGAGTTAAACCAGAAAAACTAGAAAACTAGATTTTTGTCAAAACAAACGACAATAAAACTAAAATTTGTAGACACCAACCAGCTGAGCTTTCAAAGCGGCTGAATTTGATGCACCAGTTTTCTTCCACTTAAAAAAATGTCTGTGTATAAATGAAAAATGGCAATATGTAATAAAACGCATTCTTTAGTTCGATTGGTAGACGGTTGGGAATGACGACGTTAATGAAACCTTTTCGAGGTAAACAAACACAGCACTCTGCTGTTTGGAAGCAATTACCGCCTGTCCGCTATGCTAATTAGCCGGACTTGACAGGAGATAAATAATAATTAAGGGGGATAATTGAGATGAGTGTGCACACCCTCGGCCTACGTGCTTTTTTTCTCATGTTATTAATTGAGGTGACACTCTTTTTAGATGTACACTAGTGGCTTTAAAGGATATTTCTGTGTTATTTAGAAACAGAAATGGATCAAACAAGGTAGAAGGCTGAAATGCTAGTACAAAAATACATTTAAAACTATATATGTATGTATATGTGTGTGTATTAAAATATTGTATAAGCATTTTTAAGCGAATTAGGCGTACTTTTGCATTAAATTAAGTATTTTTAAGCATAAAATGGCTAAATGATGAAAATACAAATATAAGCCCTCTAGAAAGTGCACTGAAAGATGTTATAATTTGTATTATTCTACGCTGGTCAATAAGTGTCAGTTACATTATGTTACATTAATGGATTGGCTCTCAGCTATTTTCTGTCATCCCCCCCCCAATGGAGGGAAACGTTTTCACACACACCCCGCCCCCAACAGTTATTTATTTATTGATAATAAATGTATTAATTACATAATAAATTAAAATTAACTCTATAATTTTGCCAGCCTCATTATATTGCCATCTGCATGTGTGTCTGTTTTCCTCATCTCTCACCTTCGAAGAGAGCGTTCACTCTGTGCATTGGTTTCAACATATTAGCACGTTTTTCATATGGTGTGGAAATATGGTATGAACGAAGTGAGGCCTTTTTATCAGTCATACAATCTCTTTGTTTCTGTGGATGGAGACTGGACCGGTAACATACATATAGAATGCAGAAGAGTGTAACATAGTAGACATTATATTTGTAGATTGCAATGTTTTGCTATATAGTCTTTATATTTTTCATTGTACTATTCAAAAAAAGTAATGTTAAAATCTCCTTCTCATAGATGCAATCTCATGTATTGTCTCATCTTGACAATACATGACCCCCGAGTGTCTCGACACCCCCTAGTAGATTTTTAAACAACAGGGGGCACCACTGGACTTCATGAGTTGCACAGGAGCTTGAGAAAAAAATGAGGAAACGTGTTTTAAATGACTGGGGCCACCAGAGAAAAATAAAAAGACAAAGTATTTTTAAACTGCTCTTATCCTGGTAGGTGCCAGTGGATTTCATGGGTGGTGTAGCAGCTTGAAAAAAATAAAAAGACGACATATTTTTAAACCACTTCATCAAGCACTAATAACCCTATAGTTGATCAAATTCACTGTTTTCCTATATTTTTACTGCCTACAGGGGATTGAGTCCCACTTCTTCAGCATGTCCATGCTGCAGGTGGCCTCGCTGAGCGTCTCCATGGCAACACTTTGTCATGTCGCTGTGTGCCGCCTCATTAGATATACCAAAGTACAATTTACTCCCTACCTCCAGGTCTTTATGCAGCAGTTGATAGGAAGCACTTCACTTATTGGCTTGAAATGCTGTCTTAACACGCTAACTAGGCACAGATCTTTCCATTAAAGTGATGAGAGTATCTACAGTTAGCTAAATTTTCCTAATGGACCCGCAACGCTGAGTGACGGCAGGGGACTGATCTTATTGGATGCCGCTCCAATAAGATTCTTTTAAATGCTGTTTTGTGGTTGAATACGGCTTATTATTAGTAAAAACAAAGGCATTGTACCACAAACACTTTTGATTATTACCATATTTTTCGGACAGGGTGGATGGGCTGAAAATAATTTCATGTCCAAAAGGGGGAGGCTGCAAAAAAAAAAGTTAGTGTTTGGTGAGACACACAAACACACACAAGACTTGATCGCCACAATAACAGGTTTTTATTGCAGGTTTGAAATTAATTTAAAAGGTTTGAAAATTACTACTACTTACTATTTACTACTTACTAAATTGATATCCATTTTCTTTGCCGCTTATCCTCATTTAGGTCGCGGGTATGATGGACTTTGGGTGGGAGGCGGGGTACACACTGGACTGGTCGCCAGTCAAGCGCAGGGCAGACATACAACCAGTCACACTGTAATGGACAATTTAGAGTCGCCAATTAACCTAACACGCATGGCTTTGGAATGTTGGACGGAAACCAGGTTACCCAGAGAAAACCCACGCATGCACGGGGAGAACATGCAAACTCCACACAGATTCGAACCCTGAACTTCCTGACTGTAAGTCCAACAAGCCACCGTGCAGCCGAAATTGATATTCATTTACATAAAATTTGATGTAGACGTTTACCAATTTAATTTATTATTTTCAGTTCCTTTTAATCACTGCGCCTGAACCTTTCTCACGACCCTGTGGTTGGCAACCCCTGCCTTACAGTATACTTGGGTATATGATGTGTTTGTTTACACATTTGAAAATACTGTAAGAATGACACTTATGAAATCAGCTTCTTTATTTTACAATGTAGATGAACTTTTACATCAGTAAACGTATCTGTTGCATCGTATCAAATCAAATCAAGGCCTATAATATCGAGGTGTTCTGTTTTTAAAACATATTGCCTAAGAATCGTATCTTAAGCCATGCATCTGGGTGCATATCGAATTGTCTACCACAAAGAGATTTACATCCCTGCTGAATATTTTGTATTGGAAAGATGACTAAAATTGAAAAAGAATGCCTATTTCAAATGAACCTGGTTTGATTTGTAGAAATAATGGCAGGAAAAATGGTTTCCAGACGTAGAACCAACAACTCACCAACATTCAACAGATTAATATGGCAGTAGTAAGTGCAAGATGGTACTTGCCTTTTTTTTAAGAAAAAAGAAATAGAGGCTTGATGGAGAGTTAGTAAATACTGTAATAGAACTAAGACTAATACAGTTGCTAGCTACATCTTAAAAATGTGTTTTATTCTAAACTAGCCTTATTTTAATTGCTATATCAATTTTTGCGCCTAAAGTTGTAAAGTGACTTCTCAGGGCATTCAGTTGATCACAACGGGACTGTTCAGGTTGTCATAGAATACGTCTGGCCTTTCATACGAGCAGGCTTCATCAGTTCATGCTCAAAGACTACCAAACCAGACTTTTTAGTGGTGTCAAAAGAGCCAACTATTCCTGTCTGGACCTGCCTCTTACTTTAGAGGTTCAGTCGACTGGATCTTGCACCAAGCTCTTAGAGTAGAGCTGTCCTATCTAGTCCTATCTAGTCTGACTGGTGTGGTTCCCACCAAGTCTTCGACCCCAAACTAGACAAGAGCTGTCCTATCTAGTCTGACTGGTGTGTGTCCTTTGAGCATGAACTGATGAAGCCTGCTGGGATGAGAGGCAAAACATCTTCTATGACAACCTGAACAGTCCAGTTGCGATTGATTGAATGCCCAGAGAATACAATGACCTGGATTAATGATAATATTCACAGGCATATGTTGTAAAGTGGTATTGCATTTCAGACCGCCATGTTTGGTATAGATTACCAGTGCTAAAAACTGGACAGTAAGACTAGCTCAGTGCTAAATAAGCCATGCTAATGAATGTAAATATTAACATACACGTTTTATGGTTGTTTCAACAAACCTCTAAAGTTGAAAACAATTTGTTCTAGTATGCCAACCTACAATTAGTTAGCAAGTTTTCTTATCACATTAAATGCAAATAAAAAAAATACATTTTAGTGTCACCTTTATTTAACCTAATCAGGCAATTATTTCGCATACATTTTAACATTCAGCCACGCAAGTGTAAAAGTTTCCATTGTTGCTTAAATTACCTCAAAATGTAATCTTTTATTTTTTGCCAAGTATGCAAAGCAGGCACATGACCATTATGATTATGCATCATTAAAATTCAGATGAAAAAGATGAAGCCACCCTCCTATTGGTAACATCCATCAATATGCTAATTTTAACATTTAATACTCACTTCTTTCTTGCCTCAGCACACTGGGAGACTCAAAAGAAGCAGCAGCATGTAAAAGGACACAGTGGTTGCATATACTGTATGGGCAATTTAAAATAGATGTACTTATTCTTGCTAGTGATGTGCAGATTGAAACTGGACATTAAACTCTAAAGTCGATTCTCAAGTCAAAGTATATTTACTTTTGATACTTCAATCAAAGGCACGTGTAATGTATAACATTAACAGAATTGCAGTGGAGTGTAACTAAACGATTGAGATCTTGTCCAAATGATACGCAGTTAGGTCCACATGTTTTCACTCTGGTATTTGGTAATTCCCCTCTGTGTGGTGTAATTGTAATTTGTTTTTGTTCATGTGTTTTGCACCTCTCGGCCACCTTAGGTATTGGATCGGCACAGCTGATACCAAATTAGACAAATTTTACTCAATATTGCAATTGAAAGGAAGTCAGTGGTATTGCACATCACTCTTTCTTGCGGTAACATTTCAAAATATTGACGTACAGTCATTCCATATTACGGTTCAAATTTTGCGGCTTCACTTACTCACGGTTTTTTAAACATATTGATTGATACAGTATATCATGCTGTTTCATGGTTTAATTTGGCTTATTAGTAGTCAAACAAATATAATATTTGACAAATTGTATATATTTCTAACTAAATTCATAATTGCCAATCATAAACATGGCTAGATGAACAAAAATACAAATATAAGCCATTAAGATAACACATTCAAATTGTCATTTGTCATCTCTTCTACATTGGTCACTTGGTGTCAGTAATTGTTTGGTGAGATAAGCACCAGATTGCCAGAACAACAGGCTTTTATTGCAGGTTTGAATGACCTCTCAACAGCCCTGAGCCTCCTCTTTGATAAATAACAAAAAATAAGCACACTTGCTAATGTTAGCTGAATATGTTTCTGATTACACACTACAGTGTGCTGTGCACAGCAAGGGCTCTGGAACCACTCCTCTCAAGAGGGGCTGGACTTCATTCTACTCTGGTGTTGCAGGCAATGAGAGGCGACGGGCAGGTGTGGCAATTCTTGTTGCCCCCCTGCTCCAAACTCCAACTGTACGTAGAAGTGTAACCCAGTGAACGAGAGGGTAGTTGCCCTTCGCTTTCGGGGACGGGGGCGGGTCCTGACTCTTGTTTGAGCTTATGCACCAAACAGCAGTGGACACTGGGGTCGGTGCCCCTGGCCGAGGGGGCTGGTCTCGCTTTTCAAGAAGGGGGACAGGAGGGTGTGTTTTAACTGTCATGGGATCACACTCCTCAACCTTCCTGGTAAGGTCTATTCAGGGTTCTGGAGAGGAGGATCCGCCGGATAGTCGATTCTCGGATTCAGGAGGAGCAGTGTGGTTTTCATCCTGGTTGTGGAACTGTGGACCAACACTATACTTTCGGCAGGGTTCTCGGGGGTGCATGGGAGTTTGCCCAACCAGTCCTTATGTGTTTTGTAGACTTGGAGAAGGCATTTGACTGTGTCCCTCAGGAATACTGGGGGGAATGCTCCGGGAATACGAGGTATCGGACCACCTAATTCAGATAGTTTGTTCCCTGTGTGACCGGTTTCAGAGTTTGGTTCGCATTGCCAGCAATAAGTTGGACCCGTTTCTAGCGAGAGTTGGACTCCGCCAGGGCTGCCCTTTGTCACCGAATCTGTTCATTACTTCCATGGACAGAATTTCTAGGTGCAGCCAGTGCATTGAGGGGTTTTGGTTTGGTGGCTGAAGGATTCGGTATCTGCTTTTTGCAGATGATGAGGTCCTGTTGGCTTCATCGAGCCGTGACCTTCAACTCTCACTGGATCGGTTCGCAGCTGAGTGTGAAGCGGCTGGGATGAGAATCAGCACCTCCAAGTCCGAGTCCATGGTTCTCGCCCGAAAAAGGGTGCAGTGCCTTCTCCGGGTCAGGGATAAGGTCCTGCCCTAAGTGGAGGAGTTTAAGTACCTCGGGGTCTTGTTCACGAGTGAGGGAAGGATGGAACGTGAGATCGACAGACAGATTGGTGCGGAGTCTGCGGTAATGCAGACTCTGCACTGTCGTGGTGAAGAGAAAGCTGAGCCGAATGGCAAAGCTCTCAATTTACCGGTCGTCTCTACGTTCCTACCCTCACCTATGGTCATGAGCTTTGGGTAGTGACCGAAAGGACAAGATTGCGGGTACAAACGGCCAAAATGAGTTTTCGCCGCAGGGTAGCTGGGCTCTCCCTGAGAGATAAGGTGAGAGTCACTGTTATTCGGGAGCGATAAGGAGTAGAAACGCTGCTCCTCCGCATTGAGAAGAGCCAGATGAGGTGGCTCGGGCATCTGGTTAGGATGCCCCCCCGATACCTCCCTGGGGAGGTGTTTATGGCACGTCTGACTGGTAGGAGACCTCAGGGAAGACCCAGGACACAGCTAGCCTGGGAACGCCTCGGGATCCTCCGGGAGAAACTGGACAAAGTGGGCGTGGATAGTGAAGTCTGGGGTTCCCTTCTTAGGCCTCCGCGCCCCGACCTGGATAAATTACACTCTACGGTCTCCAATTTGCTTCATTGCTGTGTTTTTTCACTGTCCTGAATCGCTTCTTGTATAAATAACAAAAAATAAACACATTATATGAACGTTGCTTTTTTCACTTCCCTCAGTCTCCTCATAACACATGCTAGTTAGCTCACTCAGTCTCTGATTATACTTCACAGTCTCCAATTAGCTGTAGTGGCCGTTTTTTTCACTGCCCTCAATCTCAATGATCTAGCGTTAGTCCTGCATGTGCAAACGTCCTAAACCAGAAAAAGGACGGTATTTACAGGCAGTAAAGTGAAAGTGGTTAATGATGAGTTGTTATTTTCCACTGTCTCCCAGACAATACAGTTACACTATTCATACTAAATTGATTCTTCTGCCCTTTTCTCCCAGGATAATTTACATGTAGCCCTGGACTAATCTCAGCTAAATTATTATGGTTCCAAGTTGTAAAGGTCACGGATGGCTGTACGTTGTCCCAAGTCATCATCAATGCCTGGCACACAGGGGAGGTCAGAGACAGCAGAGGGGTGATCAATGCATTGATGGCTATTATTTAAGTGCGACAGAAAGGGCGTATCATTATTTATTTATTTATTTTATGTCTATTTATTTGTATTTATTTGTCTTATTTTTCTTTTCTCATTTTTAGGTGGTGGAAAAGTGAATTTCTCTTGAGATTAATCAATTGTGTCTGTCTGTTTATCTGTTTATCCATCTATTGACATGGAAATATCAACAAGGTTGTTTGTTCCACCCTTGATTTTTAAGTGCTGCATAATCATCATTCTCGGCATGACAGACCTCAGAACTCAACCTCCAAATCTGACAAAGGTCACAAACAATGAACCAATGTTCTCCTTGATTTTCCAACTATCTGAGCATACACAAAAGCAACTTTCTTTCATCTCTGTGACTGATATCAGATGTGCGGACTTTAGTATCACACCTGTCCAAAACCTGAGAACAGAGCACTTCCATTCTGTCATATTTTGTATATGACTGGTTTCAAACAGAGGACAGGAAGGATTCCACAATTTAGCTTCCTTATTCTCCACCTCAGACCAAACAAGCCATAGTCTCATACAATTTACCACCTGAATTTTGTAGAAATGTGGAATAACACGAGTCAGCAACATGCCTCCCCGAAAAACGTAATTAATATGACAGAAGAGAAGGGTAAAGCCAAGCAATTTATAAGAATCAATTTTTTCGGGGAGGCTGGTTTGTCATGCAAATGTATCACTCTTTTTAATGCACATTGTTTTGAGAAGCAGAATGTTATCTCCGCAACTAACCCAGATCTACGTTCTTTATCACCTAAATCCGACCAGAACTGGACTCATGGTCCTGTTCTACCATGGAGTCTATATCAATTGAATAAATAAAAGGCTGGAAGAGCTGCTGGAAGTGTGGGCGAGTGCAACCTCTTTTTTGCCCACATCTTGATCAGCAGACAACTCTGCTCTGGAAGAAGACATACACCCATCACACCCCCTGCTGTTTTCATCTTGTGATCACTCACTGGTTGTCAAGAGAAAGAAGAAGAAGAAAAATTGATTCTCTGGTCCAGTAGGGATTGGCTGCTCTGTTCTACAGTATTATTTGGAGTGCTTCCTGTGACCATATAAGGAAATGATGAATGGCATTTGTCCATTCAAATTGAACATGTTTGATTTTTGCTAACAGTGAGCTCTGAGAAAAAGACAGAAGTGAAGACGGTCCTTAAAGTGGGTGTCCTTTCCCTGGCGTAATGGTAGCTGTCAGCGGCTAATCCTGCTGTCAGCTACCATTATTTCTAAGGCCTCCATCTTTACTTTTTAAAGCACTTAAAATCTTCCATAGCTACAGGCCACTGACAGCTACTGCTCTGTGAAACGGGGGACTGACATACATTTAATATGATGTTATCAACACTGTCTGCTGCCATCGTGGCATGGCAAGCTACTCCTCCCATCACGATGATATGATTTAATGAACCAACAAACAAACAAAACACAATAACACTGGGATTATGTAGTTGACATACTAAGTATTATGTAGAAAGTGAGAAAATACCTGTAGAATTGAATTGCTGTGAAATGATTCATTGTTTCCCCTGAAGTTTGCATGGCTGCGTCACATGGAAAAAGGGGAAAAGCTCACTGGCTTGGTTGTCAAAATCAAGGACCACCCTGCTCCATAGACACCCAGGGTATCCAACCAGGGTCTTAGTTTCTCGCTGTGAGCTTCCATAAGTTGAATCTTGAGCTTCCATGGATGTTTTGGCAATTTTTCTATCAATAACGATTGACTACAGAAACCAAGTTGTCTTTTGTGTATTTTATTTTCAAAGCTCTGAAAAGGCACTAATCAAGCAGAGAGTACATTCAATGTTGCTGTCTACTTCAAAGTGTCCAGAGAAAAAAGAAGTAAATGTATGTAGGGGGTTTTCATGCAAGCAGACACTTCTACTCTCAAAATAAGGGACAATAAATCAGAGAAGCCCCGCCAGACGCCTTAGGATATCTCTGGCTGGCTGAGGTCTGTTTCTCTGCAGAGACACTGGAAGAAATACCACATTAGTCATATGAGAACTGGTAGTTTAGACTAAGCTTCATAAAAGAAAATATTACTAACATATTAATGTTGCCATCACATGGAGATTTACCATTGCATCTGTTCTTCTGCCGAGGGAAGAGAGCAAATGCAAACAGCAGATTAATACTTAACATACTTACAAAATTAAGTGCATTCTAGCTCACTTTCAATGCACTTTTGCCTTACAGTGCAGCGTGGGACAAAGGTAAAAGGTGCATTCAAGGACTGTCAAAGTGGGACAAAACACTGCTTGCATTAAACACGAAAAATCTGTGGGATTTATAGCTGTATATTATTTTTTTAAATAAAGGGCCGCACGGTGGCTGAGTGCTTAGCACATTGGCCACAAAGTCAGGAGATCTGGAAATCCTGGGTTCAAATCTCCGTTGGGCATCTCTGTGTGGAGTTTGCATGTTCTCCCCGTGCGTGTGTGGGTTTTCTCCGGGTACTCCGGTTTCCTCCCACATTCCAAAAACATGCATGTTAGCTTAATTGGCGACACTAAATTGTCCATCGGTATGAATGTGAGTGTGAATGTTTGTTTGTCTATATGTGGCCTGCGATTGACTGGCGACCAGTCCAGGGTGTACCCCGCCTCTCGCCCAAAGTCTGCTGGGATAGGCTCCAGCGTACCCGTGACCCTAATGAGGATAAGCAGCCCATATTTCCAAATTTGATATCCCTTCACATAAAATGTAAAGAGTTCTAGAGTCTCATATTTTGTAGTTCTTTGTGGGTTATCTACTTTTCATTTCACCTGCTACTAATTTTATTAGCACTTTTTATTTCAGGTGCGTGCTCCTTCAGGTTGTTGGAGCATTGTCATTTGTTTGCTGGTGCTGAAAGACTGCTATCTATTGCTTTCTGTCGTTTCTCCCTGCCACTGCACGGCCGCAATTATTATTGAAACACTTTTTTTTATCTGCATCCGGGTCATAGTCTCTCGCATCCTGGGGTCATTGCCACTATGTTCAAGCCCAACCATGACACATAGGTGGTCTTGAGTGACTTTACAGGCACACTGGCAGCCATTAGACTGAGTAATTTCCATATGTTCTAGTCCAAAAGTGAAGGAGTTCCCTGCTCTTTCGCCCAATGATAACAACATTAAATAAAAGCAAACATCGATAGTGCCTGTGATTGATGCTTTCACCCACTCTCTAATCCCAGTGAAAAATACAAATACAGTGCACAAATCTTCCTGCTTCTTTTTTTTTTACCATGAGTAATCAATACTCGCTTTTGTCTGTAAAATAACCTTTTCAAACACTCAGGAAATTCAGGCTATTTCTCACAACACAGTCCTATTGATCCCCCATCTTTATTCTGCCGGTCACTGGTAATCTTCTGTATTTACAGCGCATGCAGAGTTTAGAGTGCAGTGGAATCACCTTTCTTTTTGCCCCAATGCCTTATAAAAGTTCAGCCGGGTCACTTCCTCTCTCTGCGGCAGGGGCAAACGCATTCCATAGTATGTTAAATGAGCAGCCAGGCTACCATATCTTTTTCAGTCCACATTTAAAATTTTATCAGAAGTATAGGAAATCTTTACTTCTCGTAACACTCGAGCCGCAGCATCAGCAAAAAACCAGGAAGTATCAGGTGTGACCACCATTTACCTCATGTAGTGCAACACATCCCAAACATGCTCAATGGTTGCCATGTCTGGGTATGCGGTGTATGCAACTGGGATGTTTTCAGCTTTCAGGAATTGTGTGCAGATCCTTGCAACATGGGACTCTGTATTATGATGCTGCAACATGAGGTGATGATTATGATCAGGTTTTGGATGAATAGCACAGCAATGGGGCTCTTAATAGGGCCTCAAATCCACCTGTCTTTGTTGTCCGTAACATACGCCTGCCCATGTCATAACTCTCCACCCCAATGAAAATAAACGCAACACCACCATGCAGACATGTCCTGTGGTAAAGTTAGTTTCAATGTCCTAGTGGTACCTGAGGTGGTGACCAGATACTAGGATCCTGGGACACCCACCCTGCTCACCTTCTATCCTACCGACCAATCAACTGACCTACCTACCATGCATCAATCCAATTAAAGGAGAGAGTTAGTCATAATTCCATTCCCTCACTCCTGAATCACCACAATTAGCATTAATCAGTGTAAAGAGCCACCAGATCTTTTCGCCTTGCTGTGTTTTCTCCTGAGTGGTGCAATAGCTTCCATTCCATTCCATTTTCTTCCACTTATCCGTGTCCGGGTCGCGGGGGGATGATACGACCACAAAGTAGATCATAGACCTGCGACCTAGGGTGTCCTGGTGCCAAGTGCACTTATGGACATCCTTATGTTCGAACATGGTGTTTGTTATGGACAAACTGTGATTCGCACAGAAGTCCAGCAACACCACAGCACGGGTTCAGATCAGCGAGACCGTTCCTCCCAACCACGCCCCTCCAAGTCACACTGTCATTTCCCACATGGGCGATGAAGTCTCCCAGTAGAACTATGGAGTCACCAGCTGGGATGCTCTCCAGAACCCCTCTGATAGACTCCAAGAAGGCTGGGTACCCTGAACTGCCATTCGGCGCATGCGCACAAACCACAGTCAGGACCTTTTCCCCAGCCTGAAGGCGTAGGGAAATAACCCTCTCTTTCACCGGGGATGACTCCAGCACAGAAGCATCAAGCCAGGGGGCTATTAATAAACCCACACCAACTCGCCGCCTCTCCCCTGCAGCAACTCCAGAGAAGAACAAGGTCCAGCCCCTCTCAAGGAATTTGGTTCCAGAGCCCAAACTGTGGGTTGAGTTTAGTCCGACTAAATCTAGTCGGAATGTCTCCGCCTCTTCCACAAGCTCGGGCTCCTTCCCTACCAGAGAAGTGACAGTCCATGTCCCAAGAACCAGATTTGGCCGCCGAAAATAGACACCGATAGACACCGCCGCCGGACACCCGCCCTCGACCACTGCCCAAATCACATTGCACCGGACCCTTATGCTTGCCCCTGCAGGTGGTGGGTCTGCAGGGGGGAGTTCCCGTGTTCCTGATTCGGGCTGGGCCCGGCCAGGCCCCATGGGTGAAGGCCTGGCCACCAGGCCTGGCTCCAGGGTGAGGCCCCGGTGTCCCACGTCCGGGCGAGGTGCGGTCACTCTTCTTGATATTCTTCATCATCAGGGTCTTCTGAATCACTCTTAGTGTGGCCCGTCACCTAGAACCTGTTTGCCGTGGGAGACCCTACCAGGGGCATAAAGCCCCTGACAACATAGCTCCTAGGATCACTCGGGCACTCAAACCCCTCCTCCACGATAAGGTGGTGATTCACGGAGGAGGTGCAATAGCTTAATAAGCTAATGCAGTACGGTGGTGAAGTGTGCCTTGCATAACCCCCCCCCCCCCCTCCCCCTTATTTATGAGGCTTTTAGCTAGCTACAGTATGTGCTACAATTAGTGTTATTTGCCATTAAGGCTAACAACTCAAGAACATGGTCTGAGCCTGGACAGATGTCATCTATTGTAAGCCCAGGTGGCCAGCAAAGGGGTAAGTAGTGGAGGGGGTCGATTTTTTATACCGCTTATCCTCATTAGGGTTGCGGCGGTATGCTGGAGCCTATCCCAGTTGTAGTCGTATAATATTAATGTGCTGGAAACAAATATAGATTAATGGTAAAAATAAATAAATAATAATAAATGGGACAACGATAAATTCCAATTGTTGAAAAAAACTTTGATAATGTGTTGTGTTGTCCTCATATGGCCATGTTGTTTGCATCTTTTATTTATCTCACGTCCTTATCATCCATACCTTATGCTGACCATTTCTATTTCCATGATGCCTTTAAAAAAAAGGCTGACGTCACAGTTTTTTTTAATGCAACTAAACTGCAGCGTTACTTTTCTTTTAGTAATTAGAGCAATTCATTTTTGAGTGTTTTAGCTCCACAGTCCATTTATGGGCCATTTTTTGTAACACTGTCCTTTAAAAACGTCAGTCGTAAAGCGCATCCACGTCCATTAAAGGCGAACTTAGCATCGTGAAAAGTTAACGCCTTTGAAGCGAGGAGAGGACAAAGCAATCATTAAAGTGCAAATGAGGAACAGCATTGTAGGTCACAGAAGAGTGTTGTTAATTGATCGAGATTACATATTGTCACTGTTTTTAATAACGCCCAGCAGCATTGGAAACTACTCGATGCCAGACTGTGAAGCACTATCAGGAGAAAGCAGACAGGAGAAAAAAAATCAATGGCCTATTTTCTCCTCCATCTTATAAAACACCCAACAGTTATAAAAGAATCTTCTAAAGGTTAACATTTGTTCTTTAGAGCCTGTGGGAGGAAAGAATTGGTAAGATCTCTGGCATTTCATCCTTTATCGGAATGTGATGCAATGTGCCCTGACATTCGCGGGTATTCTCTCAGACGATATATCAGCTGTTTTTTATTGTTTGTTTTGGTTTTTCTAGCAGGAGTACACAGAAATGACTTAAAAAGCATGGGATCATTGTTCACACTGCCAATTTTGTGACATTGTTACTGCCACTTTCTTATCAGAGCACACGATGCTGATTGCAGAATATAGCATAATGTAGGCAAGCACAAAATCTGAACGGAATTATGTTATTGTTGTGTTCTTAGTAGACATTTGTTTTACTAGCATTACACAAATATGACACATAGAACAGCTTTTTCCCCATCAGAGCACGCATTTGTGTCATTTGTGGAAAATAGTACGTTGTCAAACTTTCTACTATTGTAGTCTTTTTGGTATGTGTTTGTTCGGAGGATTACGCAAAAAAAACTTAGGACGTACAGGGTTTATTTTCTATTTTTCTATTCAATTTTTTATTTATTTTTGCTGAAAATTGTAAAAAAAAAATTGGCCGCTTTCTTAACCATGCGCACACTGCCGATTGCGGAAAATGGCACGATGTAGTCACACAAACATAAAACCGCTAAGATTTCTGCTATTATAGTGTTCTAGTAGCCTTTTTGTGCTTGTTAGCAGAATTGCACAAAAATAACTTAAGACAATTTTTTCCTTGATTGGTAACGCTGCTAGTAGGGAATTTTGTAACATTTTTAGTGTGTCTAGCTTATAGTTGCACACTCTGCCGATTGGAGGAAATGATGTAGTGTAATGAAACAAAAGCAACAGTATAGTAGCGGTTTTAGCAACTTTTTGTGTTTGATATTAAAATCAACTTCCTATCCTTGTTAAGACTGCAAATCAGAGAATTTTCTGACATTTTAAAGGTACATATTTTTTACACTAACTGCACACAAGACAGGGAAAATTGGGGCATAAATTTTTGATGTGAATTGTCAAGGCATTTAATCGATTGCAACGGGACTGTTCAGGTTGTCATAGAAGATGTTTTGCCTCTTATTTGAGCAGGCTTCATCAGTTCATGTGCAAAGACTTGGAGGGACACGGACCAGTCACACTAGATAGGACAGCTCTAGTCTCAGAGCAAGCTCTTCTCTATTTGTCCTCTAAAGTAGGAGGCAGGTCCAGACAGCAATAGTTGGTTCTTTAGTGGTGTCAAATGATGATCGTTATGATACAATGAAGTGGGGCCTCGCCTTCATTAGCATCCCATTAGGATATAATGATGGTCATCGACAATCAATAATGTCAATAAGGCTAAGTGGAATGATAGGAATCGGACAGCCTTGGCGGAGGCCAACGTTCACCAAAAACAAGCTCGACTTACTGCTGGCAATGCGAACCAGGCTCCTGCTTCGATTGTACAAGGACCGAATGGCACGTAGAAGCGGGCCATCAATCCCGTACTCCCGGAGCACCCCCCACAGGACACCACAAGGGACACGGTCGAATGATTCTGTTCATAATCTACATGGACAGAATTTCTAGGCGCAGTCAAGGTGTTGAGGGAGTCCAGGTTGGTGACCTTAGGATCAAGTCTCTGCAATTTGCAGACGATGTGGTCCTTATGGCCCCATCAGGCTGTGACCTTCAGCGTTTACTGGAGCGGTTTGCAGCTGAGTGTGAAGCTTCTGGGATGAGACTCAGCACCTCCAAATCCGAGGCCATGGTTCTCACCCTCACCTATGGTCATGGTTATAGGTCATGACCGAAAGAATGAGATCGCGGTTACAAGCGGCGGGAATGAGTTTCCTTTGTAGGGTGGCTGGACTAAGAGATAGGGTGAGGAGCTCGGCCATCCAGGAGGAGCTCAGAGTAGAGCCGCTGCTCCTTCACAACGAGTGGAGCCAGTTGAGGTGGCTCGGGCATCTAGTCCGGATGCCTCCCGGGCGCCTCCCTGGTGAGGTGTTTTGGGCATGCCCAGTCGCGAGAAGGCCCCCGGGAAGACCTAGGACACGCTGGAGGGACTATGTCTCACAGCTGGCCTGGGAACGCCTTGGTGTCCTCCCGGTGGAGCTGGAAGAGGTCGCTGGGGACCGGGAAGTCTGGACTTCCCTACTGAAGCTGCTGCCCCCGCGACCCGGACCCGGATAAGCAGAGGAAAATGGATGGAATGGATGGATGTAATGAAAGGATGGCATTGTATGTGGGAGATAGGTGGTGTAGTCCGTCTGTGTTGTGCCATGCGCAAACATACTCTACCGTTCAAAAGTTTCGGGTCACTTAGAAATTTCTTGCAATTTTTCGCATGGAATAGCCCTCATTTCCAAAAACAAGAATAGACTGTCGATTTTCAGATAAAGGTTTTCTTTTTCTGGCCATTTTGAGCATTTAATCGACCCCACAAATGTGATGTTCCAGATACTCAACCTGCTCAAAGGAAGGTGGGTTTTATAGCTTCTTTAACCAGCTAAACTATTTTCAGATGTGCTAACATGATTGCACAAGGCTTTTCTAATCATTCCTTAGCCTTCTGACACAATGAGCAAACACATTGTACCATTAGAACACTAGAGTGATAGTTGCTGGAAATGGGTCTCTATACACCTGTAGATATTGCACCAAAAACCAGACATTTGCAGCTAGAATATCAATTAACACATGAACAATGTAGAGAGTGTATTTCTCATTAGTTTAAAGTTATCTTCATAGAAAATAATCTGTGCATTTCTCTTAAAAATAAGCAAAATGACCCCAAAATTTTGAACAGTAGTGTATATACTGTGTGTGTGTGTGTGTGTGTGTATATATACACACACACACACACTGCATATATATATATATATACATATATATATATATATATACAGTGTGATTGAAATGCAACTCTCTATTTTAAAATACATAAAAATAATACATTTATTCATATGTTGTTGTTCATATGTAATATTTCACAAGATCAGAATTTAGCTGCATATTAGCCACACCGATGTATAAGCTGCGAGGTTCAAAGTTTGAGAAAAAATAACAACTTCAATTTTGGCAACCACTATTCATAACATATGCCAGACAATGACAATGACAATGACAATGTTCTTATATTTTATGGGTGAAAAAAGCGTCATTTGGAGGCAAGGAGGCAAGGCACATAGTCTTATTTGTCTTATTTTGCTTAAATAATGTTAATTTTGTAACTCATCCAGTAAAATAAACACAATGTGTCCATGCATTACACGAGATGTGACCTGACATTAGTTTGAAGGAAGAGCTTCTGCCAATTTGGTATTGGTTGAGATTGGTATTGGTAATGAAGTGCGGCACAAAAACAGTACTGTCCATCGTATAACAAAAAAAAACATTTCTGCTTTTGTAACATTTTTAGTAGCCTCTTTGTTGTTGACAGGATAGCGTAAACGTTACTTACAAAGTATGAAGCTGATGCCAACACTGTAAATTAAGCATTTTTCTGACATTTGTCCAAATGTATTTGCAAGTAATGGATGTATATTAATAATATACCATACCAGCCCCTGTGTTGGCGATTCAGACTGCATTTTAACGTTTGAAGGGCAAATACAAAAAAAACCCCAGCAGTAATCGATGTGATATTAACCTCCCACCTTATGTTTTCTGCATTTAACCACAAATAAAATGCACCACAATGGCTGTGTGTGCTCTGTAGAGAGATGCTGTTGACAGAGCTATTAGTCTTTGAGATAGCACTAAATTCATCATAGTCACTGCGGTTGGTTGACAAATTCATCATTTCATTACGTCGCCACAGGGGGATGTTGGCTTTTACGGTTTGTAATAAGATAGAAAACAAAAGGCTCTTAGGGTGGACTTAAGTCTAAAACTAAACAACCAAAAAGCTTTTTCATTACAGTGTATTTCATCTGTCCTGTATCCCATAAGTAAGACAAGTCATTCATATTATATTAACCACAAAAAAAGTCTTTGTCTTGTTTTCCCTTATGTAATTCATCTATTTGTGCTTCACACAGGAAGCTTATAAAGCTTATCATACTATCACTGGCCACAATATTAGGTACACCGACCTTTACAAAGACACCCATGCTCAGGTACATTTTTACAAATTTTGAATGGTTGTTTTTATAAGATAGATAGATCGATAGATTATTATTCTCCAAGAGAAATTCATTCAAATTCTAATATTTTTCATGTTTTTAATTGCACATTTTGCAATTTCGTGCCACGCGTTAGTACGCCTCCGTTCCTCCTGCCGGCAAAGAAGGAGAGACGGCTTGACTGGGTTTAACATAGCCGGGTCAAATGTTCACCAATCAAATGAGCTCCTCTCTTTACAGCTGGCAAAGTGAATTGCAAGTTTAGTTGAATATGAATGAAAACAGCAGAAGACTGCCAAACTTCTCCCGAGACGGAAAGTGATGTTTTGGTCCGGGAGGTCCAAGCTCGCAGTGGCCAAATATATGGTCACGGCAGCAGACCTCCACGGGCTGATGATGCAAAAGTGGCCTGAGAGGAGATTACAAGTATCGTAAATCAGGTTTGCCCTGACTTAATGAGAACCGTTGCCTCGTGAAAAAAAGGGTTCCTGGATGTCAGAAGAAGCCAAAAAAGAACTATCAGAGCACCAGAGGCACATGGTGGCCAACGATAAGGTAAGCAATTTTCCCCACTAATAAAGACACTCGTATTTAGTAACCTATATTTGTATTATGAAAATGTAATATGATATGTATATGTAATATGAATAAACAAAACGTAATGGGATGAAATCCGAAGCAACTGTGCGTAAAAGACGCATTGCCAAGCTCGTGTTATGGCCCTTGTCACTTGTGTTTGCATGTGAGTGGAACTTGTATTACCCAATTACCAAAATAATTATGATCATTACACAATCAAAGATGTCAAAACGTTTTATTAACCGTTTATTTACAATTAACCACATCCCTATCAGATCCACTGGCCACCGATGTGGAGGAGGTTGAGGAGGAAGGGTTGGCAAATCGGGGACAAATGAGGTGGCGGAGATGGCGCGTCCAGTCAATATAGGTCATAATTTATGTGCAGAATCAGATAGTTACTTTAAACTGTGGTTGTTGTGATTATCAAATGCATTCAGATGTGCCTGACGTTGTGTATAGCGGCCTGCAGGGTTTTGGTGACATGTGCGCCAGTCTGCCAAATTACCACTCCACCCACTGCGCTTCGCCTTGCGCCGAGAGTAGACCAGGTTGGAACCGGTGAGCTTTCAGCGCAGCTCTAGCATAATTGTCACTACACCAGGCAACAATCGGCACTTCGCCCTTCTGCGCCGCCACTCCCATATCGCGGCGCGCCTCGGTCTATCAAATTACCAAATTGGCTGCGCGTTGTGTTACACCAAAGTTACCACTGCATAGCCTGCGCCAAGCTGCACATTCCACGAAATTAGAGCAGTAAGTGCAAATTTGAGAGAAAGCTTAACGCCTGGCCATCAATATGCTAAATGTCGAAATGCGGGGTTTTTATCCAAACTTTGGCCTGGACATAATGCTTTTGGATCCCAGTGCTCGATACTTTAAGATGCATTCACTGCCATCCGGTTAAACAAACTATTAGCCAAACTTCTCAGGCTTATGTTTTGATTAGCACAACTGGCTATAACTAATATGTATTATGTCATCCATTTAGCTGCAATTATTGATATGTTTTCTGACATAGTAAGTATGTCAGACTAACAAGTGGTTCTAAAAAAAGAAAACCTGAACGCTAACTGCACCTGTTAAGTAGCATATAGCCTATGCATTGACTGATGATAATATCTAGCATGTCAGTCAATGCTTTTAGCAGCCTAATGGCCTCATTAGTCAATAGGAAACACTTCAAAGATCCTTTTAAAGTGCCTAGTGTTGGCGCTAAAAGCACAAACTGCCAGCAAGGAATGCATTAAAAATAACCCTTTCTTGTGCAAACACCCTTCTGTAGTGAACTACTACACAATAGCACATATTTACTTCATCTTTGAGGTCACCCTGCAGTCCCTCCACTGCCCCCCGCTGACATTTTCCAACTTGACATTCTGTGACATTTCCGCTTAAATATTGCTGATACTCCTGCAGTGGAATTAAAAAACGAGATCAGAAGCTTGAAACCTTCTTGTTGCCATAACATTGCGGGTTTTAACAAGCAGAAGTATCATATAGGAAATCACGATAAGATTTTTTTTACAATTTTGATATACGTCACATACCAATACTGTTTCTCTCCGATGTCCTCTTATTCTACACTTCCTGCATATTTGTTTAGCCTTGTTATTGGGTATTAGCAAAATACAGTGATATGAACCGTGATTTCATAATAATATAAATAGTAATAGTAATAGTAATAGTAATAGTAATAATAGTAAGTAGTTGAAGTTATAGTCAGCAGTCAGCATTATATTCCTAAAATTGTCCATATCGAATCACAAGTTCTATGATGACATGTAGAATGATATTGTCTGCAAACTAGACATCAAATGCCAGCATTAAGATAGTCCATCCATCCATCCATCCATTTTCCTCCGCTTATCCGGGTCCGCGTCGCGGGGGTAGCAGCTTCAGTAGGGAAGTCCAGACTTCCCGGTCCCCAGCGACCTCTTCCAGCTCCACCGGGAGGACACCAAGACGTTCCCAGGCCAGCTGTGAGACATAGTCCCCCAGCGTGTCCTAGGTCTTCCCGGGGGCCTTCTCCCGACTGGGCATGCCCGAAACACCTCACCAGGGAGGCGCCCGGGAGGCATCCGGACTAGATGCCCAAGCCACCTCAACTGGCTCCTCTCGATGTGAAAGAGCAGCGGTTCTACTCTGAGCTCCTCCCAGATGGCCGAGCTCCTCACCCCATCTCTTAGGGTGAGTCCAGCCACCCTACGAAGGAAACTTATTTCTGGTGCTTGTATCCGCGATCTCATTCTTTCGGTCATGACCCACAACTCATGACCATAGGTGAGGGTGGGAACGTAGATCGATCGGAAACAGAGACCTTTGCCTTCCGGCTCAGCTCTCTCTTCACCACGACGGTCCGGTACAGTGACCGCATTACTGCGGATGCTGCACCGATCCGTCTGTCGATCTCCTGCTCCAACCTTCCTTCACTTGTGATCAAGAACCCGAGATACTTGAACTCCTCCACCTGAGGCAAGACCTCACTCCCAACCCGGAGGGTACAGTCCACCCGTTTCCGACTGAGAACCAAGGCCTCGGATTTGGAGGTGCTGAGTTTCATCCCAGAAGCTTCACACTCAGCTGCAAACCGCTCCAGTAAACACTGAAGGTCACAGCCTGATGAGGCCATAAGGACCACATCATCTGCAAATAGCAGAGACGAGATCCTAAGGTCACCAAGCTGGACTTCCTCAACACCTTGACTGCGCCTAGAAATTCTGTCCATGAAGATTATGAACAGAATCGGTGACAACGGGCAGCCATGGCGGAGGCCAACGTTCACTGGAAACAAGCTCGACTTACTGCTGGCAATTGTACTGCTTCAATTGTACAAGGACCGAATGGCACGTAGTAGCGGGCCACCAATCCCGTACTCCCGGAGCACCCCCCACAGGACACCCTGAGGGACACGGTCGAATGCCTTTTTTCCAGGTCTACAAAGCACATGTAGACCGGTTGGGCAAACTCCCACATACCCTCCAGTACTCTTGCAAGGGTGTAGAGCTGGTCCAGTGTTCCGCGACCGGGACGAAAACCACATTGCAGTTCCTGTAGCCGAGGTTCGACTAACGGTCGTGCCCTTCTCTCCAGCACTCTGGAGTAGACTTTCCCCGGGAGGCTGAGGAGTGTGATCCCCCTGTAGTTGGAACACACTCTCCAGTCACCCTTTTTAAAAATGGGGACCACCACCCCGGTCTGCCAGTCCAGAGGTACTGTTCCTGACTTCCATGCAATGTTGTAGAGGCGTGTCAACCAACACAGTCCTCCAACATCCAGAGCCTTGAGGAATTCCGAGCTGAACTCGTCTACCCCCGGAGCCTTGCCACTGGGGAGTGATTTAACTACCCCAATTACCTCAGCCACGGTGATAGAACTGTCCACGTACGTATCCTCAGACTTTTCTTCCTCTACGGAAGGCATGTCAGTGGGATTGAGAAGGGCCTCGAAGTATTCCTTCCACCGACCAACTATATCCACAGTCGTGGTCAGCAAGCCCCGGTCCGCACTGTAAACAGTGTGAACTGGGGGCTGCTTCCCCTTTCTGAGGTGTCGGAAGGTTTGCCAGAACCTCTTCGAGGCCGACCAAAAGTCGTGCTCCATAGCCTCACCGAACTCCTCCCACACCCGAGTTTTTGCCTCGACCACCGCTGAAGACGCGTGCCGCTTGGCCTGCCGGTACCTGTCAGCTGCTTCGGGAGTCCCGCAAGCCATCCATGCTTGATAGGACTCCTTCCTCAGCTTGACAGCAGCCCTAACCCCCGGTGTCCACCATCGGGTTCAGGGCTTGCCACCACGACTGGCACCGACCACCTTGTGGCCGCAACTACAACTGGCTGCTTCAGCAATAGAGGCACGGAATACGGCCCATTTGGACTCAATTTCCCGGTCCTCCCTCAAGATGCAGGCGAAGCTCTGCCGGAGATGAGAGTTGAAGACTCGACGAACGGGAGACTCTGCCAAACGTTCCCAGCACACCCTTCACTACGTGTTTGGGTCTGCCAGGTATGTCCGGCATCTTTCCCCGCCATCTAATCCAACTCATCACCAGGTGGTGGTCAGTTGACAGCTCAGCCCCTCTCTTCACCCGCGTGGCCAGAACATGCGGACATTATGATAGTGAAATTTGTAAAATAGGACAAAAGCAGTCTTCCTGCTGGAGGCCAAGTCAGTCATCACGATAAGCTTGACTGATTACTCATCTCTTGTTGTGCATTCACCTGTTTGATGACGCTACGGTCCGGAAATCCTTCCGCTTGCAAATCCATGTTAAAGTTGATGTAAAGTTTATTGAACGCCGCAGGACATTCTGTACTGTATAATCGTCATCAAGCACAGATGATGCTTCTTATTGAAACCACAAAAAGACTAAATAGCCTGGCTGTTCCTTTTCCTGTATGCAGCTTCCAAAAGATGTAACAGAGCTCATTAGCCTGGCACTGAATGAGCTCCATGCTGGGAATTCATCCCCAAATATATCCTCTTTAAAGCCATTGATTGCTGACACTGCAAGATGAATGCCTTTAAAGAGATATTGATTGCAATTCAGAAAAAGTCAATACAAAAAACAGAAAAATGTCATGCTCCCGTTTGATTGCAAGTGTCTACTTTCTTTACCTTTTGGGAAATGGGCTCTTTGATTAGCAAGCACAACCAATTTATTGTTTGAGTTTGTTTAGGGTCTTCTTGTTTGTTAAAAACAAGGAGGTCTTGTATGTGTGCATGTGCGTGTGCGCATGTGTGCGCACTTGCTTTGTGTGTGTGCGCGCTCTCATCATGTTATACCAGCGAGTTGTGAGTCAATTTTTCTTGAATCATTAAAGCGAATATTTTGGGATGCATTAATGAATTAGCATGACCTAAATATGCTGATGAGTTTTGACTATAGAAGAAAAAACAGGGTGTTACACTATGTGGGGAAAAGTACTGGAGAAATATTGCTGCTGAAGTTGATGGAATTTTCCATCAACATTTCATGGAAGGTTTAACAGATCTTTTACAAAATATGAATGTAATTTTAAAATCATTACAAAATACTCAGCTGTACACAATGCCAGGCCCCTCCTATGATCTATTTCAATAACCAAAATGTAATTACAGGTTTTAATAAACCCTAAAGCCCAATCCCAGCAATGTATTAATATGTTGTTTTTGCATTTTTTGTGTGTGTTTTTGTGGGGTTTTTTTGTTTGAGAGGCTAAAGGAGGTGCAGATGCAACTCTACCAATGGATTTGGCTTGAGAGCAATTTTAATGCCATAAAAAAAGGCCACTAGGTGACAGAAATGCATTTCACCAGCTTGGCAGTGCTCATGAGAGGAAGGAGAAACACATACATTATTTCTGTTCTACTGCTGGTTACTATAGAAAAGGAAAAAGGTAGAAACAAACTTTTTTTCTGATAAAAGAGAGTGGACTTTCTTTTGATAGGTTTTATGTTTATATAGCTACACAATATATTCTGTGCGCCAAATCTACTAAAATGCCCGATACTGTCTTATATATGTACATATATATATACATATATATATTTATATATACATGTATATATGTATATGTATGTATATATGTATATGAATGTATATGCATATGTATATATATGTATATATATATATATACACATCTATATGTATGTATATATGTATATGTATATATATATATACATGTATATGTATGTATATATGTATATATATATATATATGTATAAATGTATATGTATATATATATGTATATATATATATTTATATATGTGTATATATATATATATGTGTATGTATATATATATATATATATATAACCACACACAGTATATGTATACTGTGTATATATAAATATGTATATAAAATTTGAGGAACACTTTTTAATCAGAGTACAGTAACCTATCAGTCCAACTTCTGGGATATTGATGTGGTCAGTTAAGTAGCAGAGGGGGTTGTTAATGAAATCAACAACAGGTGCATAAGAGGGGGCAACAATGAGACAGAACCCAAAACAGGAATGGTTTTCCAGGTTGAGGCCAAAGACTTATCTCTTTTGGCTGATTTTTTACTGACTGACTTTCTAATGCTGTAGTTTCTCATTTGGCTTGGATCAATATCTCTGTTGATAGCATGGTGCAGTACTTGGACGCTACAGAGGTTGCACAAGTAGTCCAACTCCTCCAGGATGGCACATCAATACGTACCGTTGCAAGAAGGTTGGCTGTGTCTCCCAGTTCAGTCTCAAGAGCATAGAGGAGATTTCAGAAGACAGATAGAAATCTATCCCAGCTGACTTTGAGCGAGACGCGGGTACACTCTGGACTGGTTGCCAGTCAATTGCATGGCAAACAAACAACTATTCACACTCACATTCATACCTATGAACAATTTAGAGTCGCCAATTACTCTAACATGCATGTGTAATCTGGTGACTGAGATGGGTTGTTAGTGTGTTTTACTGTGTAGCTTTTTTGCCGTGTTTTCTGTATAGTATATATTGTATGTATCCCAAGTCCAGCCCACAGACTGTTGCCAGATTACCCTAAAAACCATGTGACCATAACAATCCCTCAGTACCGGCAATCAGCGCACCTGTGTGATGGCGCATAAAGGAGGCACAGAAGACGCATAAAAGGGCAACAAGGCTCACGTGGAGAGGGACGGCACACGATGCCGCTGCAGTGAACGACGGGAAAGCAGTAGCCATACGGAGGACGGCACGCTAAGCTGCGGGAGCGGACGACGGGGGAGTAGTAGCACGGCATCTATTCGGAGGCCGACTGAGGGGACCAGGCACCACCCCATTGAGCACCGCGGCGCCAATCACACGCTACGGCAGGGGGGGGCCCTGCCTTGCCTGTGAGTAGCTGTCCAGAAGTATAGTGGTGCTCCAGACGTAGAGGCATTGGGCTATGTGGGAGTGGGTGTCTTGAGCTTTGCTCTGGCCTGCGCTTGTGTACACCAGGTGCTGGTGGCGGCGACTGAGTGGGGAGGAACGGCTACCGCAGCCCGGGCGACTGCGAGACGGACCGGCAGTGTGTGGGAGAATAGCAGGACACGGAGCTTCTTGCCACGATACGGACCAACCCAACCTTGCCGCCCAGTGGACTGCTATTTTTGTCTGTTATTGGGCGCTTTAACGTGGCCATTTTAACCTTGATGGGAATCCCAAAATTGTTTTTGATTTATTAGACTTTGTAATAAATATTCTGAAACCTCTTAACTATTTGTCTATTTGGTAACACCATAAGTTTTTTTACAATAACCGAATTGGCCACTTCTACTCACCTTCAACTACGAGACCCGTAGCTCTTATACCCACTTGACACATGTTCTTGGAATGTGGGAGGAGATGGGAGTACCTGGAGAAAACCCACGCACGCACGGGAAGAACATGCAAACTCCACACAGAGATGCCAAGCTTCGCACCTTGATCTTCCAAATCTCCTGACTAGGTAGCCAACATGCAAACCAGTTGGCCACTGCGTGACATTAAGTGTGACTGTTGCGACCCTTAAGTAATATTGGCTATTTTTAGGTCAGCAACACAACCAAAATACATGGTAGTTTAGGCTATTGTTTATTCAGATCACCCAAACTAATGGTTACCAAAAAGTAACAAGCAATGTGGGGGAGGGGAGGGGACTAGAAGGTTGTGCCAAACAAAATACAAAAGATACAATAAAAACAAGTCTGCCCTACTCACTGTCTGTAAAAAGGAAAGAACCAAAAACAAGGCCTGGCTAGCTTCTCTAAAAAGTGTCTGAAAAGAACAAAATACAGGAGGAGGCACCAACCACTAATTTCTATTTAAACACTTTTAGCTCAATTAATTAATTTTATTTTGTATTTATGTAATTATATAGCTAGTAACACTAAAGCCTTTGGTGCATACGTCAAACTACGTGGGATTAGAGACATATTTCAAGGTTCTTCTAACCTTGTAATTGTGCTAAACTATGCATCAAGACAATCAAGACTAAGTCTTGAACCAATAGCATGTAAAACTAATATTTTTGCTCAAATTAATGAATGGATTCAGGTCAGAAAGCAAACAGTGAAGAATAAAACTTTTACCACACTGTATATATTCAAAAAGGGAAATGAATAATGGAATGAATTATTCAGTCGTTCAAATTGCTGCGATAATGGCAATACTGCAATATTTCTTGTGCATGGAACACAGACTGCATTTTTTTTGAATGGTGTTCAAATTACGTGTGCAGTAACAGTGCTTGGTATCAAAATAGCTGACGTATGTGAGGCCACTATTTAGCATGTTTACGTTTTGGGTTGCACTAGTACGATGCGATGTGCTAGCAGAAAGAATCTGGCTACTTTTTTGTCTGCTGTTTTTTGTTTTCTAGTTTTCCGAAATATCCAATCACCTAATTTTATGTTTTTGCTAATGTATCAGTCAATGTTTTATGGCCAATGTTTGTTGTTTTGCTGTTTCCATCGTAAAGTGTCCTGAAATATCCAACATGTAGAGTATTACAACGCCTTTCATTTGGCAAAGTATGCCACACTTTTTTTTATTATTTCCATCTTAAACTACCCCAAAATATTTGATCTGTACCGTACACTGTTTAGCATGTTTTTGTTAGCAGCCAAGGTATTACAGTGCAGGTAGCACTAAACTACTATGCAATATTTCTACTATTTCCTTTATAATTTTGAGTTTCAAGTTTCAAAATATCAGCCCTGTACCATCCCTCGTTTCAGCATGTTTTCGTTCAGGGCCATATTACATAGACACGCCACAACACATTTTTTCCCATCATTAAGGGTTAAAAATATACAATAAGGTTACATTCGCAGTCACAGTTGTACTAAAAAGTAGTGCTAAAAAGACTAATACACATTGTCTGCTGTGCCTGTCGTACAGGATAAAAGAAAATGTCCAACCTGACTATTCACACTAAGTCAGCAGTAGTAGACTGTTTCAATATATTATCACTGTGGATTTTGATATCCTTCCATCCATCCATTTTCTTCCGTTTATCCGAGGTCGGGTCGTGGGGCAGCAACCTAAGCAGGGAAGCCCAGTGGTCCCTCTCCCCGGCCACTTCTTCCAGCTCTTCCCAGCAGATGCAGAGACGTTCCCGGGCCAGCTGAGAGACATAGTCTCTCCAACGTGTCTTGAGTCTTCCCCGAGGACTCCTATCGGTTGGACGTGCCCTGAACACCTCCCCAGGAAGGCGTTCGGGAGGCATCCTAATAAGATGTCCGAGCCACCTCATCTGGCTCCTCTCAATGCGCAGGAGCAGCGGTTCTACTCAGAGTATCTCCCGGATGACATACTCCTCCACTTGAGGCAGGACCCCATCCCCGACCGGAGATGGCACTCCACTCTTTCCCGGGCGAGAACCATGGACTCTGACTTGGAGGTTCTGATTCTCATCCCAGTCGCTTCACACTCAGCTGCGAACCGGTCCAGTGAGAGTTGAAGGTTACTGCTCGATGAAGCCAACAGGACCACATTATCTGCAAAAAGCAGAGATCGAATCCTGCGGCCACCAAACTGAAACCCTTCAACGCCCTGGCTGCGCCTAGAAATTCTGCCCGTAAAAGTAGTGAACAGAATCGGTGACACAGAGCAGCCCTGGCGGAGTCCAACTCTCACTAGAAACAGGTCCGACTTGTTGCCGGCAATGCGAACCAAACTCTGACACCGGTCATACAGGGAACGAACCGCCTGGATTAGGTGGTCCGATACCCCATATTCCCAAAAACTCCCCACAGTATTCCCCGAGGAACACGATCGAATGCCTTCTCCAAGTCCACAAAACACATGTAGACTGGTTGGGCAAACTCCCATGCACCCTCAAGGACCCTGCCGAGATTATAGAGCTGGTCCACAGTTCCACGACAAGGACGAAAACCACACTGCTCCTCCTGAATCTGAGATTCGA
>QODF01000027.1:246231-340331 GCA_024372805.1 Oostethus manadensis | reverse complement strand
AAGGGGGGACCCACGTTACCTTTTCGGGCTGTGCCCGACTGCTTTCTTTTCCCTGGCAGAGTAAATCTGTTTGGCATGCAAGGGCATCCAAATCATCAAAAATATCTGCCCTAAAGGCTGGACAGGACAAAAAAAAAGAAGTCAGCGGTAGTACAATACGCTTTACTTCTTAAAAATGCCGTTACACTTTCCTGAATGCTTTTGTTAGCGGTTGCGGTAATACATTACATTTTGCTTGTGTCCGGTATTGCTATTGCCATCGTGAAGCTGTCGGACCCACACTGTCTGACATCATTAGCATGGTTACGTTAATGGTTGCAGTATTAAACTATTATTTGCTTGGGCCGTTAGCACTTGATATGGTAAAAACAACTGCAACAGGATTTTTTTGTCGCTCCGTATGATGTTATGTTATTTATTTATTACAGTATATTTTAATGTACAATTGCAGAAGATGTACTCAGTATGGAGCATTAAAAATTGCTTCAGATCAGCCGAAGCCACTGAGACGTAAATTTCTCAGAAGAACCGCTATTGACATTTTGAGCTCTTCTCTGAAAATTATGTTGCAAAATGTCATTTAAAATGCTGGCCTTTCAGGTGGCCAGTATGGAGTTCAAGGCCGCTTAACCTTGAAAGCAAAAGCTGGGGGACCTGTCGGATCAGCCTTACAGATCATGTTTTTGTGCAAATGCTTCTGTTTATTGTAACATATCTAACTAATTATTCGTGTTGAGATTTTTTTCATGCCCCACCCACTACAGAAAGTGCTTAACACACCAAACAGGTGAATATATTTATTCTTTTTGTTTTTTGGCTCTATGCCTTTAGAACCTCAACCTTCTAAATCTGGTCTTTATTGTTGTTAATAATCTACAATAAATAAGAATAATGCATTATAATAAATAATAAATCAACTCAGATTACATATTTTTTTTGTTTAGTGATAGTTAGAGTATTTAGTGATAGTTTTATATGAAATGTAATGTAAAATGTTGTCAGCACTGTGCCTTTAAGACTCCACCCTTCCTGCCCTGCCCACTTCAAGAAGTGCTTGCTACGCCAAAACAGGTGAATATTTATTCATATTTTTATTATTATTATTGTTATTTGGTCAGACTGTGCTACGCCTTTAGAACCCCACTCTTGTAAATCTGGTAATTATTGTTAATAAAGGCAATCAATTCACAATACATTTTTTAGATGTATAATTAGCGATAGTTTTATGTGACATAGAATGTAAAAGCCTTTTCAACACTGTCCCTTTAAGACTCCACCCTTCAGGCCGCGCCCACTCCAGGAAGTGCTTACCATACCAAGCAGGTGAACACAAGCATGATTTTCCCTCTTCTGCTTTACTGTTGGATGCGTTTGAATGCAAACTAAGACTCCTTCCTTTATAAAAACACATTTTTTTAGACAAACATTGACATCTTAAGTCCACAATTGTTATAAATTATGCAAAAGACATGCTAGCTAGTGATGGTAATATGCTAGTTCTAATCCAACAGATCAGAGAGAGGAAGTAAACCCTGCATAAAACCCCCACTTCATTTATATAAGTTGTTTCCTGTTTTATTTTTCCATGAGTATATTGATGTGATATATGAGTATATACTATAGAGATCACATATGTCCGTTTTGATATGTCTCTCATCTCTTTAGTGCTCTCAAGCTGGTGGTTTTGAGGAGCCTAATAAGAAGGTAAGATATAATTGTCTATTTTCCAACAGAAGTTGGCCTAACTAGGAAGTTAACCATAATTTGTCATTATCTCTTATTTTTAAAATTCATCGGCCCTCATGTGTGATCTTTAAAATATAATCTACCTGCAAGATCTTGACATTCTGAAAAAATATTCACTTTTTATGCTATCTAAATGCTAATGACCTAATTGATATTTCTGAGCATGAATAAGTCTTTGCCGCTTAAAGCCATAATAGCACAGCGGAGGGACTTAAAACGTGAGCTGTCATTAAAGGTGCCATTTACACATTTCCAACTTTGCAGAACTATGTACTAAAGGGGTTGGAGCCCGCTGGAGGTAGGGTCTGAGTGGGCCTGAGCGTATTGGCAGTAGGGCTGGGAATCTCAATGTACCCAAAAATACGGATACACAATGCATCACGATAACCATGATATCTCGAAACTGTGATGTGGTCCATCCATCCATCCATCCATTTTCTATACCGCTTATCCTCATTAGGGTCACGGGGATGCTGGAGCCTACCCAGCAGACTTTGGGCGAGAGGCGGGGTACACCCTGGACTGGTCGCCAGTCAAACTGTGATGTGGTGAACCAAAATAAAAAGTCGTAGCTTGTTTTTTTGTATTTTGCTGCATTCAGATGGGATAGGCTCCAGCTTACACAAGACCTTAAAGAAGACAAGCGATACAGAAAATAGATGAAATTTTTGCAGCATACATATAATAACTAGAATACAAGCAGCAATAATGCAAAAAGAATGAGACTGTTATAGTGCAGCATAAGTCTAAACTGGATTTTAATTTAGGTGTGTTGAAAAAGAGTAAAGCTATTTTAAACTCATTCATTCATGTCTCTCAAGTAGGTCGACTGTATACAGTGGAAGCATATCAAAAATACGCATTTTTATAGCATTTGCACTACTTCTGCATGGTTAGTCATGGGCCGCAAATGGCCTGCGGGCTGCGTCTTTGAAACCCTCATAAAAACTGTATATGAGTAAAATGCACTGTTGTTCTACATGATATCATATCAAGAGGTTGGTGTGTTTTCAAAGCAAAGTTTGATGCCAGATTCTCCAATATTCATCTGAATATAGCCAATATTCAGTTCTTCTTTGGTGATAACCTTTTACACATGAGGAGGTTATGCAGGTATGCAGCTCTGAGCAGTGTTGGGGGTGGGAGCTAGAGTCAGCCATCGACTCCTGACTAACTCCTGACCACTGCAACAGAGTAGGTGTGTTCAAGAGGAGAAAAATGCAGATGTACACAACTTGAGATTTATGGAGTATTTTGCCTGTGAATATTTTCATTCATCCAGGACAACCTCAACAGTCCGGTTGGGATAAATTCAATGCCCTTAGAATATGGGATGTTTTATTAAAATAAGCTTATTATGGTGCCCCACTGGGATACAATATAATTTTAAAATCCCCTAAATGAGCAAGATTGGGCATTTTTAGTATGTAAACCCTACAAATGCCTTTTTTGAAATTTGTTTTCTCCTTTTTTGAGTTAAATTGACTTAATGCCACCTCACATCACTAGAATTGTATTTCCTTGCGGTCCTATGGTATTCATAGTTTTCTAGATGTTTTAGATGCTTTGATTACAAGTAAAATTTAAAAAATGCATGTACGATTTCAATGGCACCACATTTTTAACTTTAATATAATTTAATTCTATTTAGGGCCGCACGGTGGCTGAGTGGTTAGCACATTGGCCACACAGTCAGGAGATCTGGACTGCCTGGGTTCAAATCTCCGTTGGGCAACTCTGTGTGGAGTTTGCATGTTCTCCCCGTGCGTGTGTGGGTTTTCTCCGGGTACTCCGGTTTCCTCCCACATTCCAAAAACATGCATGTTAGGTTAATTGGTGACTCTAAATTGTCCATAGGTATGAATGTGAGTGTGAAAGGATGTATGTCTTTGTTTGTCTATATGTGCCCTGCGATTGACTGGCGACCAGTCCAGGGTGTACCCCGCCTCTCGCCCAAAGCCAGCTTGGGATAGGCTCCAGCATCCCCGTGACCCTAATGAGGATAAGCGGTACAGAAAATGAATGAATGAATGAATAATTCTATTTAATTTAATTTAATTTTATTTTATTCCATTCCATTCCATGTTATCCTGATTAGAAATAATAAATTCCAAGGTCAAACTGTTGCCACAAGTATTATGTTTTGTTGTATAGTGTAAAAATTCTTCAGGTTTTGTACAAAGCTAATACAAATATGTTAAAAACAAACATTCAGGAATTTTTTGAAAAACGAGACTGTCATTACAATCTGAAAAGAAAAAGATATTTTCAAAAAATCCCGGTTCAGGACCAGGGCAATGGAACAGACTGTCACAGTAAAAGGAATTCATCTATGGAACAAGCTTCAGGAAGAAATAAAAGACTCTAATACGATCTTGTTGTACAAGAAATTCAGAAAAGCTGCAATAATGAAGAAGTATGAACAGTTAGAAGCTTCATAAATTGTAAAAATTCAGGCAAATGTTAGCAATGTATGTTGGGAAATCTGAAAGACTGGAAAAATCAAAATGTTAAAAATGTGCATTTATCTGTAACTAAATTGAGGATATTACAATTTTAAAAAGGATATAAAACTGAACTGTTAAATGATTGTTAATTTGAAAAGGGCAGATATCATAAGACTGTTCTTTTTTCTGCTCGTTTTCATTCATTTATTGTGTTGAGTTTATTGTAGTTGTTTGGAATAACTTGTTTTGAATGAAATAAATTCAATTAATAAAAAAAATAAATGATAAAATAACTTTATAGTTTAAACAATAGGCCTGTCAATCGATTAAAATATTTAATTGTGATTCCATTCCATTCAATTTTCTTCCGCTTATCCGGGTCCGGGTCGCGGGGGCAGCAGTTTCAGCAGGGAAGTCCAGACTTCCCGGTCTCTGGCGACCTCTTCCAGCTCCACCGGGAGGACACCAAGGCCTTCCCAGGCCAGCTGTGAGACATAGTCCCTCCAGCGTGTCCTAGGTCTTCCCCGGGGGCCTTCTCCCGACTGGGCATGCCCGAAACACCTCACCAGGGAGGCGCCCGGGAGGCATCCGGACTAGATGCCCGAGCCACCTCAACTGGCTCCTCTCGATGTGAAGGAGCAGCGGCTCTACTCTGAGCTCCTCCCGGATGGCCGAGCTCCTCACCCTATCTCTTAGGGTGAGTCCAGCCACCCTACGAAGGAAACTCATTTCCGCCGCTTGTATCCGCGATCTCATTCTTTCGGTCATGACCCATAACTCATGACCATAGGTGAGGGTGGGAACGTAGATCGATCGGTAAACAGAGAGCTTTGCCTTCCGGCTCAGCTCTCTCTTCACCACGACGGTCCGGTACAGCGACCGCATTACTGCAGATGCTGCACCGATCCGTCTGTCGATCTCACGCTCCAACCTTCCCTCACTCGTGAACAAGAACCCGAGATACTTGAACTCCTCCACCTGAGGCAAGACCTCACTCCCAACCCGGAGGGTACAGTCCACCCGTTTCCGACTGAGAACCATGGCCTCGGATTTGGAGGTGCTGAGTCTCATTCCAGAAGCTTCACACTCAGCTGCAAACTGCTCTAGTAAACGCTGAAGGTCACAGCCTGATGAGGCCATAAGGACCACATCATCTGCAAATAGCAGATCCGAGATCCGAGAGACGAGATTAATTGTGATTAATTGTCTTTTTTCCAAAGTTAACCAAGTAGGGATATAAATATCTCTGTGGTAAACAATTCAGTATGCAACTAAATCAGTGGTAGGCAAACTACGGCCCGGGGGCCACATCTGGCCCGCCAGATGCTTCCAAAGTGTAATACTGTATAAACTTTTAACATACAAGCTGGCCACATGACTTGCAAGTAGTCAAGAGTCAATCTGAGGCCTCTAAATTCATAGACCAGGCGCAAACAAAGCACACCTTTGCTTGCACCTCGCCAATGAGCGTGTTTTAGGCACTTTTTGCAATTTCGTGTCACAAGCAGCTTGGCATAAGAATGCCTCATTCCTCCTACCGGCGCAAGTGGCAAAAAGGGAGTAGAAAAGACGTGACTGGGTTTAACACAGCAGGGTCAAATCTTAACCAATCAATTGAGCTCCTCTCCTCACCTTTAAATGCGCTGCTGGCGAAACAATTTGCAAGTTTATTTGAATATGGATGAAGACAGTGGAAGACAGCCAAACTTCTCCCAGACGGAAAGTGTTGTTTTGGTCCGGGAGGTCCAAGCCTGCAGTGGCCAAATATATGGTCACGGCATCAGACCTCCACGGGCTGATGATGCAAAAGTGGCCTGGGAGGAGATTACAAGTATCGTAAATCAGGTTTGCCCTGACGTACTGAGAACTGTTGCCCCGTGAAAAAAACGGTTCAATGATGTCAGAAGAAGGCAAAACAAAAACTTTCAGAGCACCGGAGGCACCAATATATCTGATATATCATATCAGATCCACTGCCCACTGATGAGGAGGAGGATAATGAGGAAGGGGGCGGCGATTTGCGGACAGATGAGGTGGTGGAGACGGCCTGACAGAGGCAGACGAGACAGTCAGTATAGATCAAAATTTACGTGCTGATGCAGATAGTTACTTTAAACAGTGGTTGTTGTGATTATTAAATGCATTCAAATGTGCCTGACATTGTGTAAACTGGGCACTGGCTGCAATTCACCTTGCACCGAGAGTAGATCAGCATTGGAGCCGGCTTTCACCGCACTTTCGGCGAAGTCTTTTGGCACGAAATTGTCACTACGCCAGGCTGAGTCAATCCGCACCACCCCCTGATGCGCAACCACACCCATCATGGTGCGCCTCAGTCTACCAAATTGGCTACGCACTTTGTAGTTCCGGACGAAATTACCACTGCCGCAGCATGCGCCAAACTGCACAACCCACGAAATTAGAGCCCCCAGACAACCTTTTGATGGTTGAAGTAGCTTTTCACATCCAGCCATACAGTCAACTACCTCTACCCACCATGCCAAACAAACACAAGTCAAAACATATGTGACACAACAACAACAAACCTACCCGATGCACTGGGAAGTCAAAAAGAGGGACGTAGACTCCTAAATAGTCAATGTATTATCGTTCATAGTATGGGTGTTACGATTCGTTTTAACAACAACAAGAACAATATCGGTACAATCCGAAACGATTCAGTAACTCTAAATCGATTCAGTAACTTTTTAGTCAAAAATTCAAGCAGTCTGATAGTGAAATAAATACCTGGACAGTGCAGCTAAAGTTTCGTAACTTCCCTTTTAGTAAGAGAATCAGGTATACATTAATTATGCATATAAACAAAAAGGAAAACAACAATTCATGGCAAATGCATTCATGTATTTTTGTGAATAAAGCGCAACCAACACTTCATGTTGAATTAACAAAAAATAAATTCACAGATTGAATGATTAAACATGACTAACTTTAATTTGATACCTCATTCACTTCTCTGACCAAAATATTAAAGAAGTTGTTTCGCACCACCAGATGTGAATGAAAATTCATGTGCAGATAGATATTAAAGTGAATAAATATCCTAAATACTGTAACGTTTGCACAGACGCTATTAAAGCTACGAGGAGGTGTTTGATCAACACGCTTATCATTGCACACACACCAGAACAACAGCGGCTCCCAAATGACAAGCCCCCCATTCAACCAGAACACAAACATGCACAAACTTAACGCTCGCTACGTACCTTTTATCTTGTCCTGACGCTCCCAAATAGCCACAAAACACTCATCCGTATAAAACCTGCAGTACTTAAATCAAATGCTTTATTTCTTAGTGTCGATTAAATTGATAGATTACCTTTCAAACGATTGTTAGATTGATAAATGTCATCTGGAATGGCAATTTGATGAACACAGATCGATGTAGTTGTCATAGGAATATACAGAAAATCGATACATTGATCTAGTGAAGAAATCGTTACACTCCTTGTTCATAGTTGTATATTGTATATCACACCTCCTTTATTCATGTTTATTCTGTGTGTCTTATTCAGTAAAAAAAAAAAAAACTTTAACATTTTGTTATTTGATGTGGTCTGATGTTTAAAGTGTTCCTGTAAAAAGGGACAAATGACCATAAGACAGATTGTATGATATTTTTATATATACAATAAGACAAAAAATTCCTGTTAGACTTAGAAGCGTTAGAATTAGAATTTGAAGAATTAGGACTGTTAGAATTAGAAGCGTAAATTGTGTGTGTATGAAATATATAGTCTGGCCATCCGGCCAATTTTGTTAAGTCAATGTGGCCCGCGAGTCAAAAAGTTTGCCCAATCCTGATCTAGATACACGGCTTAAGATGATTCAAAAACAATGTATTTTAGAAATACAAAGATTTGATACGATTTATAGGTTACGTATGTTGATGTTGACATGAATGTTACATAATAAAATAAAAAGGCCAATTCTATAAAAGTGTCATTTTTACATTATTTTCACAAGCATGCTGTAAGGCAGTGGTCGCCAACCACTAGGTAATGGGAAACATTCAGGCATAATGATTATAAAAAAATTAAAAAAAGAAAAGATAGTAAAATAATTAGTAAATAACTACACCAAATTTTATGAAAAGGTATATCAATTTTGTAACAATGAATCATTATTTTATTGAAAAAGTAATATAAAGTTAGATATCCCACAGTTTTTTAAGATTAGCGGTGATTCGTCTCACTTTGTTCGACGGCTCTTCTAATGTTCTCCCACGCTGCACAGATAAACTACTATACTGTATACTACTGTATGTACTGTATAGTATATGCTGTATACTATACTGTAGTATACTGTATACTATACTAAACTACTAAACTACTGTATCCCTCATGCGGAGGGATACAGTGATACTGTTTTGTGGTTGCATACAGCCTATTATTAATACAAAATATGTATATTGAAACAAATGTTTTTTGCATGTTTTAGATGTACAATTTACATTCATTCAGTCATTTTTTTTAAAATTCCGCTTATCCTCATTAGGGTCGCGGGTATGCTGGAGCCTATCCCAGCTTGGAGAGTTTTTGGTCATTTTTTGATTAAACTTTTGATCAGCTGGTAAACCGCCTATTTCAGTTTAATAGTTGTTTTCAATAAATTACTTTTTCAAAGTCCTTTTTGTCACACTCCCTCTTCTTTTTTTGCATATTGTAGCTCTACTTAAAACCTCATTAAGATCCAAATCTGCAAAAGGTCAATTCTAGCAATTTTTCAACTGGTCTTAAGATTTTGATCAGGAGTGTACTCTTAATATTTCATACTTGCAATTTGTGCTTCAAATGAGTCCCCACCACACACACACTCCCCCTGCGCTCTTATTTGTTTCAAGTCACACTGGTCTTCCAAAAATAAATAAAGATTTAACATAAAAATTCCACTTTGTAAGAAAGAGGCGTATGCAAATACTGTTTATGGGCGAGGCTTAGCTCGCGCTTGAAGGACCGCGGAGTTGTCTTGTGGAGCACTTGTGTGTGTATCCTTCCGCGTTACTGCTGCGAGCGAGCGAAAGAGCGAGAGAGAAAGAGCGAGAGAGAGGCTGTGATTCGGCTCTGTATAAATTTGCCGGCTGGGACTATGTTCTGTTTTAAAAAGCAAGGCTTCTCCAGTACGCCGCATTTCTTTTCCACTTTGCATACAGTGATGTCGCCTATTTGTGTGGCCCGCCTGTAGAGACGGGCACAGCAACCGAGGGTTTCTTCTTCCTTTTTTTATTTTAAATTCTATATTATTTGATTTCTTTTTTTAAATTATCATTTCTCTTCTACTGTGCCCACCTTGTACCCTTTTGTCCTCTTTCCCCCAACCCCCTTTTCTCCTTTTGTTCCATGCTGAAAGGAAGTGTGTTATTTGGTTTAATAAATATTTCAGTTTCTTCTCATTTTATATCTCGTTTGCCTTTTATGTTGTTAACAAAGATACTTATATAATTTGAGTTACTTTGTCTGCGAGATCTAAGGAGTTGCATTATTAACGGTAAGATGTGTTTTTGTTGTTTAAAGAAACATTTGTCCCATTGTCGCTAGTGAAGATTATATAGTGCATGTCATGACGCGTCCGGGTTCCCTCCGACGTGGTTGGATCGCCGCAGGATGAGTCGACTCTTTACCAAAATATGTGCATGTTTTTTGGTCTTGTGTGGTTTGGAAACGTTGTTGAGTCAGTTTATTACATTTTACAGAATATTATCAGGATATATTTGCTGTGTGTTTATTGGATTTCCAGTTTAATATCTGGTTTTCTATTACTTTAAGTGTTGCGTTTTCATACGTGGCTCTTAATGTGAAATATTCCACTTTCACTTAATTTAATAGTTTGATACATTACATTAACGCATCTCCGTATAATGCATTCATATATATTAAATTAGTGGACATAATACTATAAAGGATAGCTTTACGTCGCCATATTTGCGTACATCGGCTTTATTGAGGACACCTGCAGCCAATCAGCTAATTAATCCACTTCCGGGAATAGCCGCAGTAGGCTCTTTGATTGGCTGAGAGGTCTGATTAGTTTATTTTAGCCAGCCTGAGACTACGTCAACGCCCCCCCTCCTAAACCACTCCCCTGTAACTTACGAAGAACGTTGTCGTGAACAAACTTTAAACTGCCTGTCTAATCACCTGTAAAGGTAAGTCGCCATTTAGTGTTCATTTTTAATTTACCTCGGAACATTGAACAAACAATACGGAGTGATGCATGTGTTAACACTCATGTGTTATCTTTACTTCACTAATGCAGGCTAACTAGCTGGGACATGTGGGATGCCATTTTTTATTTAAACAAACTCAATTTTAATGCACTAAACGTTTATTTTAACGAGCATATGTGCGCGCTTTCATCTTAAAATTTAACCCTTATTCCTCTTGATGGAAATTTCTCCCAAAACGAACTATAAACGCTAAATCCGTGTTGTGATTGCCGTCCTCTAGTGCGCATGCGCTAACGTTCAAGCATGCGGCTTTAATTTGAATTATTACATTAACTTTGGTCATGTTTGCAAATGCTTTGGAGTGTTAATGTGGTTGCGTTGGGGGTTTTTGTATAGGTGTTCTTGCATACTATAACACAGATGTTGCTAATTAGGTAATTAACTAGAGCACCCCCACCCCCCACCCCGACTTGGCATTATGTCATTTCCATTCGCGTTGAATGAATACTGTATTTTTTATATTATAGCTTAAGCATTTGTTTTTGACGCACAGTTGTAAATGTAATGGAAGTTAAAGGCGCTATCCCTCCTTGCCTCTAAATTGTGCGTTTTAAGTAAATATATAACCATATCACCACTTGCTGGCATGTTACCAATGGTGGTTTAAGAGAACAGGTTGTACAAAAAAAATCTATAATTACAAGTAAATCTGAAGGATTCCTACAGAGATGAAGTGGCGTTAACGTGCACATACAGCCAGTCTGACAATTAGCAGTCATGGCTGAGCAGGAAGTAGGCAGGGTATGACTTTTTAACGCTAGCGCCCCCATTGTAGTACCTACCCGTGACAAGCAGCACCTTTTTCAAGTTTGTTATACAGGGTGGGCCAACAGTAGGGGTACAGTTAACACTTGGAGATTTTACATTTATTATACATTTACTCGTGATGTGTCAGTGTTATTTGTCCAAGCTTTAATTTTACCTAATTGCATTAAGTCGTGCTGGCGTTTGCAAATAAAAAGTCTGCAGTGTATACAAATGTGTGTTTGCTCTTGTTTTTGTATTTTCTTTTTGTCACTGCTCGGTTGTTTACTATGAGGCCGATGTTGCTAATGAGCTGGTTAACCTAGCTAGTATTCCCACCGTTTTTCAAATTGACTTTCTCAGCATTATTTAGATAAACACAATACAGATCAGCATTTAATGGTTAATGTGTATGAATTGGCCATTGTAGTTCTATTTCCCTAACATGATCATGTTTGCTACATTGTAAATTGACCCAATGTGCATTAAAGTTTATCATTCATATTTTTGTGCACAATGTTGTGGTGTGCACTGTGTAGCTTTGATTTTGTAGATATGTAATGATCTTGTTTCATTTTAAGTTGTGGTGAATTAACTTCTGGTTCACCAGTGGGCTTTTATGTTGAGTTAATTTAACAAAAGTGTACCTTGTGTTTTAAAATAAATGCTTTGGAGTTTAATCCGTATGATGTTTTTTTTGTGTGCGTCATGCTATGTTGTGACACAGATGTTAATTGTTGCTAATTAACCCAACTGAATTTAAAATATAGTTTAAATTGGATTGAACTCATGACTGTCTTTTAAATATATGGATTGAATGATATTTGTATGTTTTTAATTTGGTGATTTTTGCACAGTTCTATTTTTGTGCATAATTTAGTGACATTTAGGGTGCGGTTGGCTTGGATGTTTAGGAATACTGCATAATGATCTAAAGAGTTGTTTTGGGAAAATATAATAATTTAGAAATTAATGTATTCACTGCTGATGTGCCAGACTTGTTTTGTTGGTCATTGTTGCTTCTCGTAGCTAGAAGTGGTTGTCTTTATGTACGTATTATTGAACCCACACTCTTCTACGTAAAGGCTGCTGACAGATGCAGGACAGCGACTAAATGCGCCAAGGCCGCTTTGTGAAGCAATGTGTGTCATAAATGGCTTCAGACATTTTTTATTGTCCTTCTCACCCCAATTTATATCATCGCTGTCCTTCAATTATCTGCAGGGTGGAGGAGGTTGGTCATGTGTGGTCATTACCAGAAGGCCACATTGCAGCTGTCCTTGAACTCTTGGCCTGCTGTTTCCTCTGTGTTATCTAGCATTGGTGTGCCAACATCAGAGTATAGTACACAATAAGTTGTCTCTAAGACTAAGTTGTCAACACTAAGACACACAACACTAAAACCTGTTGTCTTAGTAGCATCGTAACTTTATAATTGGCCCTGTTACAATAACTACCAGGGTCTAGTTACTCATAGTTGGCTAAATGTTATGTACTCAATGGTAGTAATGTGATCCTTGGGTTCTTATTTATGCACAATATTTTCCCATGTTTTAGTTTGAAAATGTGCTGTACCAAATGCAGCCCGCAGCCACATTTGGCCCTTTTTTAAGTCTCTTTTTTAAGTCTTTCAATCCGGCTGGCTGGACTTTCCCAAATTGTTTTAAACCGTTAACATCAAAGATGTATCTAGCAATAGTTTTAATAATGCAGTTTTCTGGGGGTGTCATGATACACTCCACTCACGAGAGGGGGCAATACACAAAATTGGGTTTACAAGAACAAGCCAAATTTTAACATTAATTTTAAAGAATACTACATTGACAAAATATAGGACTGGACAAACAATCTTTTTTTGAGTCACAAAACAATGCAATTTCAACTATTTTGAAATGTTAAACTTTCCAAGCATGACCTAAGCATGATGCTTTCAACTGAACGTTCTTCCTCAAATTTAAACAAAAACTAAAAATGAAAAGCTAAAATGATGGAGGTGGTAGCTGCTACTGTGAGTGTGAATGTTTGTCTATATGTGCCCTGCGATTGACTGGCGACCAGTCCAGAGTGTACCCCGCCTCTCCATTTTGCAATGTTTATTGTCCCAAAAATTGACACGCAAAGATATTGTTAATTTTTCAAAAATGTTTTGACCTAATAAGCACTGTTAGGATGTATAAGAATAAATGGTAATGATACAGCTCACTGTTTTTCTTTTATCTACAGTACTTGTCTATATCAGAGCTGTCCTTTTGGATATTTAAAATAAAAAACAATTTATAATATAAAGTAGGGCACATTAACTGCAGCAATTCATGTAGAAAGAATTTTGCGTAATTAACGCATACACACCATTGCAAGCCGCGACTCTTATGACAACTGACGGCGGCACAGTGTGTACAGTGCTAGCGTTTCACTCGCAGGTGCACCTACAAATTATGGGTGTGGGTATAAAAAATAAATGGAGCACACGTGCGAGTACGAATCGCATTTTGTTCCTAAAATAAATCTGCACAAAATGGATCAAACTAGAGTCATTTATTTGTGCATCTCTATGTAAATGGACAAGTCTGCTACAACTTTGTTTTTTCACACCGGCAACCTGCCTCACCTGCACAACTCTTGCCTTGACCTGTGATGACCCCTCATTGGAAAGTGGAGCATTCTGGAAAATTTGACATTATGTTCGGTGAGAAATGAAAATTGATTTGTATTTTCAAAGTGGAACCAAGGAGGGAGAGGAAATGGGTGAGAGAAATGTGTAGTCTGGGATAACTCGCGCCAGAAGTGAAAGCGACAGCTAGCATTAACACTTGTGTTACCGACAGTGTGAGAAATTAAACAAAAAAAAGCAAAGATAAACGTCACCTACTACACATGCCAGAACGACATTACTTTGGGTTAGACTTGTTATATTTACAATCAAATCAGTCACATCTGATTTGGTTTTCATAGTCGGCAGCATACACATTCTTTGTTTCTATTTTATTTTATTGAAAAACATTGAGAAAATACCAGTTCTCTTCAAAAAAAATTGAAAAGTTGAGAACATTTTAATAATTTCCTTTTTAAGTCTTTTGCATTTTAAAGCAAATTTTGCACAACAGGTTACACCGCAGTCCTGATTTAAGCCTCTTACCAAGATTACTATAAAGCGACCGAAAATGACACGAAAATTTTAATTTTCCTTGTACTTTTGCTCATTTCACAGCTCATAAGCGCTAACAGCAGGCTGCTGGTTGGCCTTTTGCTGCGGCTAACTTTAGCTTGATTGCTGTCTGTCAGTCCAGCAGAGCAAAGGGGGGCAGTGGCTGACTTTCACACCTTTCGGTGGATAAGATCAGTTTTATATGTAAGTATCAGCTTTTTTGTTAGCAAAACTGATTTTGTATCAAAACAGGTTATTTATTACAAAAGACATATTTATAAAAATGTCTGCTCAACTGCACCCTTGGTCACCCCCATGTAGTCAGAATGGTACACTCGATCACATGACATTTTCATGTTAGTCTTTTAGTGCATCTTTTAGAATATATTTGACTAGTAGGTCCTTTTTAAAACAGCACAGCACTCTCTCATATGAAGGACCTTTGACGTTGCAACTCTTTTTGTTGTTGTACAAGTGTGCGGTACTGGTATGTGAGCATCTCTAGCGTTGTTAGCATTAGTTGGATATTTTGAACTTGTGGTCTTTTAGTTTTTCAAGGACATGCCGCGGAGCTTCCTTCGCTTCGCAGCTTGTCACGCACTCTCGCTCGGTCGATTGAGTCCTCGGAGAAGTCAGTAAAGTGTGGATTCATGCCTCCTCGCTTTAAAGTGCTCCGTCACATCAGTGCAGCCCGATCTCGCCGTTGCCTTGAGGTGCAAGCTGAGCGAGTTAGTCACCAAACAGTTTGACGTTCCAGTGTAGAAGTGCTTGTATGTTTACAAACACGGCATCTCTCATGTAATCTGCTTTACAGGTATGGCATCACCTTCTGTTTAGGATTTTTATTTGTTTTGATGTTTTGTTTTAATCCTTTGTTTGGTAAATAAAAACCACCATCATTACGAATCATTATGAATGAAACACAGTCTTCCATAGTCAATACAAACGGAAAAATAAAGCAGGGGTCTGTATTGAGCACAGAGTAAAAAGAAAAACTGCCTTAACAGCTGTACCTGTGGGTAACCTCTTGATTTTTAAAACAATTAACGCCACAAGATGGCAGCAGCTGCATCTGAAGTCACACAAAAACAATATGCCAAGCTGTGTTGGCATTCAAAATTGTACTGTAGGCCTGTGACAATAACAAATTTTGCTGGACGATAATTGTCTTTCAATTTGTCGATAATTGATATTACTGACATTTTTACATGATTTATAGCCATTAATAGTGTGAATACAACATATCAAACTTTAACTTCTCGAGTATTGTGTTTGGAATGACAAGAGCTTTTAAATAAAACAAAAAAGGCTCAATGACAATAAAATAAACTCAGAAAAATTGTGTTTAAATACAAATCCCAATAGTAACCGAAAATACAAAATAGACCTTGTCTCTGTTAAGAAAAAAAAACACTACAATAAAAACCACACACACACAGTTATGCAGTGTATTAGTAAACTAAAGTAGGGGATTATATTTGAGCTGGACCACATCTGTGGTGGCGTTCCACACGTCGTCTTCCACTCTGTCATACAGTTCAGGCATTGCTGTGTGTGACATGTACGTGTACGTTCTCCCAGGCAATTCTTACTGTATGTCGGACATTTCTAACATTTTCTCAAATGTTACTTAGCCGATCAATCGCCTCAGTCAGTGTGGAGTGTTGGGACGAAGCTGCTGCACTTGTTGTATTCCCCGTCTTTCTTGTCGTTACTTTTAAACAAATGCAACATCAGTTTCTGTGTTCACCTTGTTCATTCTGGTTAAAACCAAAATGTCAAAAGCCCGGCCGATTTGCATGCCTGCCAAAAACAGCATGCAGGATGCGGGAGTGCGCATGCTCAGTTGAAACCAAAACTATGACACGTGCGTTGAACAACATATTCCATGCGTGCGCAGATACACATGGAAACTTAAGAGTGTTGTTGGAATACTCACACTAAGTAGAGAAAATGAACACACACAAAATGGCAAAAACAATTCATAAACAAGGCGCTTCGTTATTAAAGCCACTGGGTTCTAGGGAGAGTAAAAAGCAGCAGCTTGCAGTCCAAAAAATACAGTAATAATGAAAAGTGTGCATGCTATCCCTCCCGTCATAATGCCGGCCCCCCTGTTTGAAAACCACTGAGTGTATGCTTGCTCAAGAGGCTAACTTGCTGGTCTCACTTGCATTCACTAGTAGCCCCGCCTCCATATACTAAGACAAAAAGCTGAGACGAGGGTTCACTCTCTCCATTCATTCCACTCTTATCACCAACACGCACAGACAGAATAAAAGACAAACTGTCTTTTTAGACTTTTCACTAGGGAAAAAAATAACAGTACAACACAGTATGTCTTGTATTCAGGTTAATATGGTAATGAATGTGGCGCTATAAGATCATATTTCATATGTATTGTCTTTGTGGTACTTGTGACTGTTTTTGTTTTTTGCCAAACAATCTAAATGTGAAACCTCTTAGTGGGAACAAGATGCTCCAATGTCTGTGCTTGCTTGCTTGGCTGGCTAGCTTTGGAAGAGGCACCGAGCCAAGATTTTGCCATCCAAGTGTTTATATCTAATGAAATATTTCTGCCACCCTTGTGGCGTTCTCTCAAAGTGGGACACTCGCCAATGTTTTGTGCTTTTTTTGTACTGTGATTTTAAAAAAAAAAGGGGATGGACGATGTAGTAATTTTATGCCGTCTTTGTGCTGTCATATCTTTGTATGTTAACAAAGTTGCAATAGTTCATTTTGTGTTTTTGTCATTTGTTGAAGTTGAAGGCTACTAAACATTTAGTTGAACTGTGTGTGTGTGTGTGGTAGTGATGAATGTTAGGACGAGTGTTTAGTTACGTTTTATTAACCTAATAAAAAGCAGTATTCATGCTATCCCGGAGGTGTTGAAACCATTAACAGTCGTCCCTCGCAGCATTGTGGCTCAAATATTACGCCCTCTCTCTATGGCGTTTTTTTTATCCATCAATAAATTATTGCTGTTTTGCATATTTAAGTATATATTTTTCTTGGCCTAAATTAAGCGTTTTCGGGTACAGAAATGGCTAAAATGAACGTATACATACGGCATTCAAAAGACATTATACAGTATAAAGTCTAATGCAGCAGTGGCCCCCAACCTTTTTTTATCACCGAGGACTGGTCAACGTGTGAGAATTTTGCCGCGGCCTGGTGGGGGGTTGTAAGTGGGCGTGCTAAAAGTGCTAAATATTGCTAAAGAAAGAGCGATAAAAAGATTTGAACTCACCATAACTCCAAATCAATACAGTTTGCCAGCAAGTACGATATTGTCGGTGCATTTCCATTTACTGATGTAGTGGCCAACAGTCATTTCTTCTGTCCTGTTTTTTTCTTTCAAAATACTCCCAAGGGCTTTTCTACTAATCCGGGGTGCATGGTCTCCTAGTGCCGAAGCGGTTTTGATGGCTTCATTGCCTCAGAGAGCTATTCTCCGCATATTATGCAGAGCGGGCTTGGTATGTGGGTATCACCTCCGTGATAAATACATATTTCAAGTAGGACTCCTGGTAATGTCTGTTAAAAGCTTTCTCTTTTTGGATGTTGTAGGCTCTTCCCCTGTCTCTTCATTCAGCCTTTTCTCCTTTCCAAAGATGTCTGTTTCTTATTTTTCTAGTTTATGGGGACGGGTTACATTTTGGCACTCAAGTGATCAAGACGTAACCAAGAGAATCCGGTCATTTTTCAAAATAAAAGCTTGTTCAAACTCAGATAATACATAAAACAGAAATAGGTAATTATTTCTTGTGCGACCCAGTATCAAGTGGTCCGGTGGTTGGGGCCCACTGTAATACAGTATCGGTGACTTGTGGGGCCTGGGAAATGACGTGTATGACGTCAGCTGGGTAGTTGAATGTTAGCTGAGTGCTAGCTACATCCATTTCTCGATTAGTCTTCAATGTAAGATTTTTTGCATTTTATTAATGCACCTTTTGTTTACTAAACCAAAAACTACACACTATGCTGTGTAAGTGTAAAATGTCCATCCATCCATTCATTTTCTTCCGCTTATCCGAGGTCATGTCGCTGGGGAAGCAGCCTAAGCAGGGAAGCTCAGACTTCCCTCTCCCTGGCAACCTTGTCAAGCTCCTCAATGCGGATGAGCAGTGGTTCTACACAAGCTCTCCCGTATGACCGTGCTTCTAGCCACATGAGGTCGGGCATTGTCGTGGACCAGGAGGTACCCGCGTCCCAATGCACCAGCTTTGGTTCTGACAATGGGTCCAAAGATTTCATCTCAATACCAAATAGCAGTCAGAGTGCCATTATCTAACCTGAGATATGCCTCCCGGACCATCACTGACCCACCACCAAACCGATCATGCTGAATGATGTTGCAGGTAGCAAAAGTTCTCCATGGCATCTCCAGCCCTTTCAGGTCTGTCGCATGTGCTCAGGTTGAACTTGTTAGTGGCGTAGTTGCCAATTCTGGTGGTCTATGGCAAATGCCAATCAACCTCTACGGTGCTGGGCAGTGAGCACAGGGAAAACTACAGGCCGTCTGGCCCTCAGGCCACCTTCAAGGAGGCTTTTTCTGTTTGGTCAAACATTCACACCAGTGGCCTGCTGGAGGTAATTTTATAGGACTGTGGCAGTGCACATCCTGTTCCTCCTTGCTCAAAGGAGCAGATACCGATCCTGCTGAGGGTTTAAGGACCTACTATGGCCCAGCCCAGCTTACCTGGAGTAGCTACTTGTCTCCTGGAATCTCATCCATGCTCTTGAGACCTTGCTGGAGACACAGCAAATCTTCTTGCAAGGGTACGTATTGATGTGCCATTCTGGAGGAGTTGGACAACTTGTGCAACCTTTGTCGCATCCAGGTCATTTTAAGTTGCTATAATGAAATTTTGGCAAAATGGACCAGTCTGCTGCGTCATTTTTTCACTTTCATTTTTGAGTGTCTTTGATTTCCCCCCTCTAAAGGGTGATCATTTTCATTTCTATTAAATTATGTGGCATCGTTTTGTTACTAATACATCACCTACTTANATATATATTATTTATATATATGGACTGTAATTGTGCCACAATTTATTGTCGATTTAAAAATATTTACATTATTTTGAGACCATTTTTTCATTATTGTGATGGTATACAGTATGGCAGCCATCATTAAATTGCAGACCTCGATCCGGATACAGACCCAATGATGGCCCTTTACACACCCGTGGCCAATTAATGTCATTATTGTCCAACTGTCAATTTCCGATACTGATATCAACCGGTACGTGTATATGTGTAACATCATATATCTCCTGTCGTGGAATCAACTGTTGTGAATCTAATGGATACAATATCAGCAATTTGCTTCTCGACGTTGCTGTAAACAACATTGTACAACTCGGATAAAATGTCTGCAAAATAATTAAATTTTTATGCCAATATTGGGCTACAAATATCGATCGGCTTATATTATTGGACTTGCCTAATAACAATCATGTTTGTGGACCGATGGCTGCTGCAGTTTTCAGGCGTAATTACTTCAGTTATTACGGTTACGTGACAGCAAACACTGCGACATCACTCAAAGTGATCTGATGAAATTGTGTGGCTTGTTGAGTGTCTGTTTAGTCTTCAGAACCTGTGTTGTAATCAGCGATAATAAAACGCTCTTTTAAGTGGTAAAACACAACACAGTGAAAATATACTCATCCAGTTTTATTCCAGTCTGGTGTGGCATTTTACGTTTGAATGGTTTGAATTTGTTTTTTTTTTGTTTTTGGTCCACTCACGATGGCTATGGTTAAAACCATATCGGCATTTCTTACCAAAAGAATGAATACCAAATCGAAGGGGAAATTTATCAGTCATGATAAAGCAGTATCCAAAGTGTGGGGTGAGGGGACGCACAACCAAAAATAAAGCCTAATTTTTGAGGAAATTCCCACTCACAGTGACAGCTTTTCACCGCTGCGTGCGGAGGATTGGAACATCAATATAAATGAAACCTTCAACATGAAACACTTCAAATGTACAAAATACTTTTCATACATTTCTAATTACATGATGCACACGGAGCAATGTCATGCTCTTGTTTCCTTTCTGCTTTCTTGCACTGTGAGGCGGTCAGGTGTACTCATCAATGTCTGTTACGTGCTTGTTTTTACTTTTTATTCACGTACCCCCATGACAATTCCTGTATATCTACCCCATTTTTGGAACCTTGGGCATAGTACATGTGTGTACTACATGTAGTATGCCAGGCTATGTATAATGCATTACTATTTGTGGACCGCAGTCCCAGAGAGATGTATGATGGCACTGCGTTCATATGAATGAGTGCACACGTGTGTGTTACTGTGTACTTGTGAGTGTTTAATAATACAATTATTTTAATCTTTTTACATTGCTCTTGATTTTTTTCTGTGCTCCTATATATATATATTAATCATTTAGGAGCACCTGTGCTCCTAGTGTAAAATCTAAGCGTACAGCTCTGTTTTTCTTGATGGGCCCTGACAGCGTGGCACTGTATACCATGGTGTACAAAAAGGTGGTTGTTTGGGTGTTCTCTGCAGCCGCACCGGCATGAGCGTGGCCAGGTATTCGGGCAGGGAGCAGCCCAGAGAGAGAGACAAGATCGGAGTGACAGAATCTCCGCGCAGCAAAATGTTGGTTGGTTACTTATTCACAGATATGGATAAATCAGTCATGTCATAATCGGCTTGATTGGTCCTCCATTGGTATATACGAGTTCCATTCCTAGACTGAATTCAGTTGTGTTGGTGTAAAGCGGATCTTGCACTTAGATTGTATTTAGAGTCTGCCTGTTACAATTTGCTGGATAATTGTCCTACAAAACGATAAGCAATATTGACATTTTGAAAATTTTTTCATTTATTTTATGGTATGAGTACACTGTATCAAAAGCAATAAACTTCAATTTCTCGAGTTTTTATCGTAGTAATTGCAATCTCAAGAGTTGTTAAATAAATTTAATTCTCTCCGTTCATTCCACTGTAGCACCAACGCACACAGACAGATGCAGAGTGGACACTTTTGTCATCCAGCCTGTGCGGGGAAGAGAGACACCTCAGACGGGGAAATCAAACACATGCATATGCATGCATGCGCGTGTCATTTTATCAAGGCAGGCAAAATTATCTTTATTTTTATTGTTCGATTAATCGACCTAAATGGAGTAATACAACTATAAATACAAGAATTAAAATGGTGGTAAAAATATAAAAGCTAAGTAGTAGCATCTAGCCACTAAAGAATTGGCAACCACAACCAGAGCAAAGAGCTCGCCCTTAGAGCTTATGAGCAGTGAAAAGAGCAAAGATACCACGTGGAAAATAATATATATCATGTTCAATGTTGGACTTTTAGGAGCTTTTGTCCTGGCCTGTAAGGAGTTGCAAGGTTTTTTAACCTGACATTTTAAATATCCACGATACTGATGCATTTGGCCATTTTTCCCTTTTTGCACCACTACAAGGACCTACAACTCAAGCTGTTTTGCTTGTCCTGTAAATTAGTTTATTAAATACTTCAAACCTTGTGATTTCCTTTTATTTGTGGAAACAGAGGCTAAGTCACTACTAAAAATGAGAGTGTAACATTGCTACTGTTCGTCTTGTAAAGTTTGTCTGAAATCCAATGATCCATTGCGTTTTGTCGTTGGCCTGTGTGCCACAAGTAGCTTGCTGTGCTTTCGTCACTGAGGGAGTGCCATCTTCTCGCAAAGGCAACAGACTAGTGGTGTTCCCCCTCGTTCCTTCTCATCCTCAGCTTGGATGGTATGCCATCAGCGCTGTTGCGTGTTGCTGTTGTGATCTAACATGACGTGCTTTCTGTGTCCACATTTTCAGACGCCATCTCCAAGCTAAATGGCAGTCAGACTGTGCGATGTGGCTTCTCTGCTTAGAAGTGGTTCGTGGGCGCCCGAGCCTTGGAATGGGGTGTGTGCCACTTCCTCCTTCGTCTTCATCTTTTTGTCTTGTTTTGCCCAGCACACGGGCCTTATGTATTCTTGACATCTTTCTTTGTCCCTTTGAATGCATTTGGGAATGGTGGTGGAGAATATCACTAAGTGATAAGTGGTGTTAGTGGGGCTTATGCACAAGGTGAACTTGTTTTAATTCATCTCTCAAAAGAACCTGGGAACATTTTATGCTATGAGTATTTTTTATTTTCATGCCATTCGTGATCTGCTTTGTTAAATGAGTAAATGTGAAATTTGCCAGAAGATATTTAGAACATTTTAGAATTTCTGTTCATTACATTACACGTTTGCTTCTCAAGACTAAAAGCGTACCGTTGGGGAAAATGCATGAACTAATAGTCTTCTATTTTAAATATGTCCAGTAGATGGAGCTAATTCTTCCCTTTCGAAGCATGCTGGTTAATGTCATATTTTACTATTTTTTTAATTAATTTCATTAGTTACCTTAAAATTAGGCAAGGGTGCCTTTTATGATGTTTGATAATTAAATTTAAATAACATAAAAATATAACTATTTTATGGCCGCACAGTGGTTGAGTGGGTAGCACTTTGGCCTCACAGTCAGGAGGTTCAAGGTTCGAATCTCCGTTGGGCATCTCTGTGTGGAGTTTGCATGTTATCCCCGTGCGTGCGTGGGTTTTCTCCGGGTACTCCGGTTTCCTCCCACATTCCAAAAACATGCATGTTAGGTTAATTGGCGAATCTAAATTGTCCATAGTTGTGATTGTGAGTGTGAATGTTTGTCTGTCTATATGTGCCCTGCGATTGACTGGCGACTAGTCCAGGGTGTACCCCGCCTCTCGCCCAAAGTCAGCTGGGATAGGCTCCAGCATACCCGCGACCCTAATGAGTTTTTGGGAAGCAGAAATTTTTATCATATGGACTGAGTGTGAGCTTTGCTTGGCAAAATGTAAATCAGTGTTGCTGCCAGTCATTGACACAATCTCTGGGCATAGTTAATAAGCATGTATTTTTCCATATTTAAAAAAAATCTGGCTTTAAAGGGATACAGTTGTAATTAAGTGTATTTCAGTCTGAAATAGTTCAGTATTTTTTTATTTTTCTAAGATCAAAACCATTTCCATGACTTTTTTTTTCCCTTTAAACACTCCTTGATTGATTACATGTATTTTTTTATTATGAAAAAATAAACGTCATGTGTGCACGGACAGGCCGCACGGTGAATGAGTGGGTAGCATGTTGCCCTCACAGTCTGGAGATAAGGGTTTGAATCTCCGTTGAGCATCCTTGTGTGGAGTTTGCATGTTCTCCCTGTGCATGCGTGGGTTTTCTCTGGGTTCTCCGGTTTCCTCCCACATTCCAAGAACATGCATGTTAGATTAATTGGCGACTCTAAATTGTCCATAGGTATGAATGTGAGTGTAAATGCTTGTATGTCTGCCCTGTGATTGACTGGCGACCAGTCCAGGGTGTACCCTGCCTCTCGCCTGAAGTTAGCTGGGATAGGGTCCAGCATACCCGCGACCCTAATGAGGATAAGCGGTATAGAAAATGGATGGATGGATAAACACTCCTTTTGTCTCTTTAGCAGGTAATTGCCGCCATGGAGTCACAGCTGTCCAACGGGCCTTCATGCAACAACACGAGCAATGGCCCGTCCACCATGTCCAACAACTGCTCCTCACCGGTGGAGTCGGGCAGCATGGAGGAGAGTAAAACAAACTTGATAGTCAACTACTTGCCTCAGAACATGACCCAGGAGGAGCTCAAGAGCTTGTTTGCCAGCATCGGTGAGATCGAGTCCTGTAAGCTTGTGCGGGACAAAATTGCAGGTAACATCAGGTTTTTAAAAATGCATTTACAATGGAACGTGAGCTGAATGACTCCTTTTTAAAATGTCACCTGTATTTGTGCATGGTATTACATTTCCATCGAATAGTATATATATATATATTTTTTTTTTTTTACGTAACGTATCTCGGAAAATTATACCTTAAGGCATTATTCTTGCACAAATGAAAATTTACTACATTTGTTACACATTACACATTTTTCATGTTGAATTATTTTTTATAATGACGTTATATTTATGTAATGCAACAATTCTCATAAATTCTCATGAAATTGCTTTTTTTTTTTTTTTTTTTTGCGTAACGTTATTTTTTGCCTCCATTTTCATTTGTTTCCTGAGCTGATGTTTTGTAGTTTACTCCGTTTATATTAAGGCTGTCAAATGAGCTTTTGTTTTTATTATTACATTAATCATTTTTCAAATTCAATTAAATTCCATTCCATTTTCTTCCGCTTTTTTGGGTCCGGGTCACAGGGGCAGCAGTCTCAGTCAGGAAGTCCAGACTTCCCAGTCCCTAGCCGCACCAAAGTCCCATTCTTAGAAAGCCCACAATTGGTACATGTTTGTCTTTATGCTTCACTGACGTTTTTTTGTCAAGCGTTGAGATTTCGATCTTTAAATGCATTATAGTTGTGTGCTCTGATACCCAAAATGTGACACTGGAAGCACTATTTTCAACAGTCAGTCTGGCCTCAATAATTGCAGCTAGGTGAACACAACTTAATAGTCATTACTGGAATGAAATGGGCGAACAGTGTGGCTTATATAGACACTGCTTGTTTAAGCTTGCTAGCCTCTACACAATGGTTCCCAAACTTTTTACAGTCGCGTACCCCTTCAGACAGTTCACCTGAAGCCACGTACCCTCACTCCTGCACACATAAACATAGAAATTTGTATCTTAACCGGAAATATTGAACATAATTCAAAAATTTTATAGTAATTCTGGGTCAAAATTGTGCAATTTGCATGGTTACATTTTGGTAAGGGTTTTACAAGACCACTGATAAATTAAGTAATCATCCTACATATTTTATTCCAGTCTGATGTTGGCATCCTTCTGTTTGAATGAGTTAAATTTGAGCTTTTCTTTTTATTCACTCACGATGGCTACATATTAATTTAATACCAAATTGAAGGGGAAAGCTTAGCAATAATAATAAAGCTCTATCCCAAGTACAAAAACACGTGCAACCAACAATAAAGCCTAATACCCCCACTCACAGTTGCACCGTGGGGGGATTGTAGCACGTTATAAACCAAATCTTCAAGATTAAACACACTGAATACACAAAATAATCATCAAACTTACTTATTTGTTTATATGATGCACACAGAGCAATGGACAGCTTCATGCTGTTATGTCATAATTGTGAGTGTTGGACACTAATTGTTTTTCTTTTTTGTTAATGTAACCCCATTACAATTGGCATATTCTTGGGGCGCACCACACTTGAAGGAACCTAGGCTGTAGCGCTTGAACAGTGATTCCCAAACTTTTTACAGTTGCGCACCCCTACAGACATTTGACATGAAACCATGTACATCCTACACCTGCACACTTAAAGAACATAAACCATAGTATCTTAATTAATTAAATTCATTTTACAGTAATTTTTCGGGTAGTCACATTTTGATAACGTTTCATGAGCAGAAAAGTATTATCCTCATATCAAACCCACTTCTGCCACCCTGTGGCTGTTTTTATGGCTTAAAACTGCTCTAAAAGTGACATGCGTTAGCGTGCAGTTGCGTCATCACCTCTTTTTACTTCTGTTTTTAAAAATGTATGAATTTGTCTTTGGTATTGAATGAGTTCATAAACGGAATATATTCGTAGTAAGAGCATAGAAAACCTGTGTGACTTTATAAATACAATTTTAATTTATTTTTTTCACCATTCCTACAGTCCCGTAGACATGAAATAGCACTGCTATAGTCACTGTTACACTCCTAATATTCTTTGTGTGCACCACATTGTGCAGCTTATTGGATCACATCATCGCGAGACGGAACACACTTTAAGCATAGCTTGCTACTGAGATAACAAGTTAGTCCTCTCTAGAATCACGAGGATATAGCTGTAGCCTTTGGGCAAGAGGCGGAGTACACCGTGGACTGGTCGTCAGCCAGTTTGTTCATTCTAAACTTAGTTTCAAACGAACTGGCCAAGGATGACAAAGAATCCAAAACATTACTACTTCCACACTGAATGAGAGGAGAAATGTTTTTCACTGTCATGTCACACATGCCATGGCTGAGTTCATGCAGTGTTAAGGTAATGCAATCTAAAGTATGTCTCTATCATCAATGTAACATTGCTGACACAGTAGTGACCAGAGTGCTTGTCTTTTAATATTTTTTAATAAAGGCGATCATTACATTTTTGAAAAACCGCAGTACATTGAGGCAGCGATGTTTGAACCGCAATGTAGTGAGGGGCGACTGTATTGCCTTGACATTGGCTGAATTGTCTTTTGCGTGATTTCATTTCTTGTGTAACTGACATAAGTGAATGCTACGTAGCTATTTTGACATACTCATGAGGTTATGTACAGAAATATTGAGGAATTGTCATTTTTACTGACAGATTTAATTGACCTGTGAATTATTTAATTTAACTATTTTGATGACCTGTGAACTTTAAATGTTGTTCATGTGAAATACCAATCGTTAGTACTTATTGTAGTGGTCTCAAAGTTTAAAGGTTAGATTTTTGTTTTTTTATAGTAAGATGTAGGTTTGACTTGTAACTTGCATGCTGAAAGTGTAATATTGCAACTCTTGTCTTTGAAATATATTTTTTCTCTTGTTCCTATGTAGGTTTATACAAAAATGTTTGTATGTATGACCATTTGTGGGTTAAATGTTTTGTGGCTTTTGGGCCAGATCCAATACTCCCGTGGACAGTCCATGGCCCATGTGCCGCAGGTTGCTCACCCTTGTCATTAATGTTGGCAGTAAAATGTACTTAAATCTAGGCTACATAACTTGCAAAAGTCACATTTTCAGCCCTGGAGCGTGTACCCGCCAACACGCATCCTTGAAATATAAATGGTGTGTTAATATTTGATAAAGGCATATGTATGGCCAGATACTGAATCTTCTGCAGAAGCTCCAAATGCCTTAAATTGCCTTATCTATGCTTACTGAATCTCTCCGTAGATTTTCTTTCTACAACACTTGCTTCGAAGGCTCTTTGCTATAGGTAGCATTTGCTAGGAATTAAGAAAATTTTGAGTTTTTTTAGAACTGAACTTTTTAGAACTGAATAAATGCATTACTTAGCTATTTAAAGTTCTCATGACACAGTTTGTAAAAATAAAAAAAAATGAAATTAAAGTAATTAAAGTAAATTTTTGTTATACTGCTGTCAAAGATAAACTATGAAATAAGAGTGAAATGAAGTGACGGTTTTGACACGCCCCAGCAAGTTTTTAACCGGGGCTGTCTTGGCTGTGACATCACAACCAGAAAACCAGATTCAAACGCATGCAACCATGAACTCACAGGAAAGCCCAAGAAAGTGACATTCACAACAATTATCAATTATTTTACATTTACTGATAGTGTTTGTGATAACCACGATATAATACAAAAAATGGCCGCAAGTATGTTCTTTTTGACTGTTAGTAACAAACAGCTTCAAAATAAAAAAACAATGAGCAGCGATCGTTATTTATCCTCACTATTATTCTAAGATTTCTAAAATAGAGCTCGAAAATAAATATGGATTTACTTACTGAAACTGACAGATCGACTGCGAGACAAGCTAGAAAGGCGAGTGACAACAATCCGTGTTGCAGCCATGAACGCATGCGAAGAAAGTGACTATTTGGTATGTTTTACTGGCAGTGACAGCCATAGCTTTGCACAGAGTTGAAGATCAGAGACAGCAAACGTCTTTTGAAGCAATTTGGCATGAAAATCCAAGACTGATTGTGAGGCTGCAATCAAAGACAACCCTTCGGATTTACTGTGGCACACTACAACAGATACCACATGAGCTGCCTAGCTGGCGTGTTGGAACAAGAAAGCACTAATCGAGACACACTTGTAGACATTGTAAACTTTCTGTTTAATTTTACTAGGACTGTCAAGATTAACGCAATAATGGTGGTGATAATTTATTGTATTAATGGACTTACATTTTTTTTTTTGTGTAATTCATGAGCCACTGTTATGAAGGCTGACAGTTTGTCCCCACAGAGTCACAGAGAGTCTGATGCTGTCTTATTACTTTTTTTTCTGACCTGAAGACATCACCAGCAGTACAATTTCAACAACATATATTGTATGTATCGCTAACTTACACACGTCTCTAGTCCATTCTGGGAATGACACTTCCTCATTGCCATTACAAGAACGGGAGATGCATTCAGGGACATCATAAAAACAGCTTTATAGTGAGTGTGTAATTAAGCAGGAAGATTTAAAAAAAATCTATTATCACTAACTCTTAATTTAAATTTGCTACATTTAAGTATGTTGGAAATTTCACTGAAAAACAATTCAATTAAACTTATGTGGTATCTAAGAGACTAGTGTTTTCCAGACCTGCAATGACAAAAAGCAAATGGAAAAAACAAAACAGTAAAATCTATGCAAAAATTTAAAAAACAGAGACAATATACAGTAGATAAAGCAAAGACAAAAAGAAATGAGAACTACATTTGTATATTTTTTGTATAAATCCTTCTACAGTATATTTACATGTATTTACTTATGTGACTCCGTAATTTTTATTTCTGGTAATTACAGTAAAATTGGCATATTTCAGACATGGTTGCTAATGGTGATTAATCCTGATTATTTTCAAATTGATTAACCTGATTTAAATTTTTTTAATCATTTCAATGCCCTAAATTTTACCTTTTACTTTTGTGAAATTGCAAATATTTTCTCAAAGTACAGCATTCAGTAATTTGATTTGATTCTCGGTTGTCATTCGTTTTTACACATTACGGCTTATATTGCTGTAAAATTGTACTTTTCAGAGCAGGCAAGTTCCACACGTGCCGATGACCGAGGACGTGTGTCCTCCAAATTTTTTCAGTATTTCCAGCTGCTGTTCAATGAACTTCCACTTCTTCGTCCTTGTCTTCTCAACAGCTTTGATACAGAATGACTTGACACTGTCATTGTAACACTACGACTCAGTCTCTTTGCATTGAACTTCTATGGTCATCAACCAGCGGCTCTCGAGAAGCTGAATGCCTTTTTGTCTCTCTTGGCAATGCTCAAAAACCCGAGTGTTGGCACCAGAGTGGGGAAAATGTGCTGTTTTGAAAAGAGTTAAAAATATCAGATTTTCTATGTGATCATAAATGCATCCCGGCTGACTTCTGACTGGTATTGGATGAGTGTGAGAAAGGAAGAGTGAACCTTTTAGTCATGAGAGACTTCTTTTCTACCCGGAATAAGCTAATAATAATAATTATGATGAATTACACTTGTTATGCGCTTTACCAAAGCCGCTCAAAGCGCTTACACTGAGGTCATCATTATTCATTCACACCACACTTGGTGATGGTAAACCACTATGTAGCCACAGCTGCCCTGGGGCAGACTGACGGAAAGCGAGGCTGCCAGTGTGCGCCATCAAACCCTCCGACCACCACCGACTCTCACACCACTTTCATACTAGGCAATGTGGGTGAAGTGCCTTGCCTAAGGGCACAAGGAAAGTTTTTATTTCCTCCCACTGTGGCACCTAGTGTTCCTCTGAGGTCTCCCATCCAAGTACTGACCAGGCCCAGCCCTGTTTAGCTTCTGAGATGTGACGGGATCAGGCTTTGACTGCAGGTTTGGCCACAAATCGCTAATCACCAATATGTCTCAGCCAACAATGCTGCCTTGCACCTACGCTTGATATGTGGCGAGAAACAAAGTGGTCAGTCATGCAGTTCAGCCCTGCACATGACAGATAAAAATAAGTTGTCAATTCATTGTGCTGCACGCTTTTAAGCATCAGGTGGTGAAGGGTAACCAACATACTACCACAACCCCACTGGCATCTGTTACACATGCATGCTGCACTTCTCTATTTTGGATTCTGTTGTAACTGGTAAAATTAAACACAAAAAATATACATAATAAAAACTTAAGTTATTTTATAGTTAAGAATGTGCAGTTCACACTTTTCCACAAACCTGTGTTTCCGGGCGGGGTATGTGAGGGTTGTTAGCAACTGAGACTACTGTCACACATCTCCACACTTGGTGAACCTTGACGTGAGTAATATGTCGACCAATAGCGCAGCCGTACCGGTGCTGCTCATACCCAACGAGTCAGCTAACTCCACATTTTATGGGCTATTTTTCATTCTCTCATTAAGAAACAGAACGTCAACACATGCTGTGACGCATACTTTTATCGGAAAGAGCTGTGAAACATATTTTGAACTGTCCATCCATCCATCCATTTTCCTCCGCTTATTTGGGTCCGGGTTGCGGGGGCAGCAGCTTCAGTAGGGAAGTCCAGACTTCCCGGTCCCCAGCGACCTCTTCCAGCTCCATCGGGAGGACGCCAAGGCGTTCCCAGGCCAGCTGTGAGACATAGTCCCTCCAGCGTGTCCTAGGTCTTCCTGTGGGCCTTCTCCTGACTGGGCTTGCCTGAAACTCCTCACCAGGGAGGCGCCCGGGAGGCATCCGGACTAGATGCCCGAGCCACCTCAACTGGCTCCTCTCGATGTGAAAGAGCAGCGGTTCTACTCTGAGCTCCTCCCGGATGGCCGAGCTCCTCACCCTATCTCTTAGGGTGAGTCCAGCCACCCTACGAAGGAAACTTATTTCTGGCGCTTGTATCCGCGATCTCATTCTTTCGGTCATGACCCACAACTCATGACCATAGGTGAGGGTGGGAACGTAGATCGATCGGAAACAGAGAGCTTTGCCTTCCGGCTCAGCTCTCCGCATTACTGCAGATGTTGCACCGATCAGTCTGTCGATCTCACGCTCCAACCTTCCCTCACTTGTGACCAAGAACCCGAGATACTTGAACTCCTCCACCTGAGGCAAGACCTCACTCCCCACCCGGAAAGTACAGTCCACCCGTTTCCGACCATGGCCTCGGATTTGGAGTTGCTGAGTCTCATCCCAGAAGCTTCACACTCAGCTGCAAACCGCTCCAGTAAACACACACAGCCTGATGTGGCCATAAGGACCACATTGTCTGCAAATAGCAGAGCTGAGATCCTAAGGTCACCAAGCTGGACTCCCTCAACACCTTGACTGCGCCTAGAAATTCTGTCCGTTAGGATTATGAACAGAATCTGTGACAAAGGGCAGCCTTGGCGGAGGCCAATGTTCACTGGAAACAAGCTCGACTTACTGCTGGCAATGCGAACCAGGCTCCTGCTTCGATTGTACAAGGACCGAATGGCACGTAGCGGCGGGCCACCAATCCTGTACTCCCGGAGCACCCCCCCCCACAGGAAGCCACGAAGGACATGGTCGAATGCCTTTTCCAGCTCTACAAAGCATATTTAGACCGGTTCGGCAAACTCCCACATACCCTCCAGTACCCTTGCAAGGGTGTAGAGCTGGTCCAGTGTTCCGCGACCGGGACGAAAACAAACCACATTGCAGCTCCAGTAACCGAGGTTCGACTAACGGTCGTGCCCTTCTCTCTAGCACCCTGGAGTAGACTTTCCCAGGAAGGCTGAGGAGTGTGATCCCCCTATAGTTGGAAAACACCCTCCGGTCCCCCTTTTTAAAAATGGGGACCACCACCCCGGTCTGCCAGTCCAGAGGTACTGTTCCTGACTTCCATGCAATGTTAGAGAGGCGTGTCAACCAACACAGTCCCCCAACATCCAGAGCCTTGAGGAATTCCGAGCGGAACTCGTCTATTCCCGGAGCCTTGCCACTGGGGAGTGATTTAACTACCCCAATTACCTCAGCCACGGAACTGTCTACGTACCTATCCTCAGACTCTGCTTCCTCTACGGAAGGCATGTCAGTGGGATAGAGAAGGGCCTCGAAGTATTCCTTCCCCTGACCAACTATGTCCACAGTCGAGGTCAGCAAGCCCCCGTCCGCACTGTAAACAGTGTGAACTGGGGGCTGATTCCCCTTTCTGAGGTGTCGGACGGTTTGCCAGAACCTTTTCGAGGCCGACCGAAAGTCGTGTTCCATACCCTCACTGAACTCCTCCCACACCCGAGTTTTTTCCTCGACCACCGCTGAAGCCGCGTGGCCTGCTTGGTCTGCCGGTACCTGTCAGCTGCTTCGGGAGTCCTGCAAGCCATCCATGCTTGATAGGACTTCTTTTTCAGCTTGACAGCAGCCCTAATCCCCCACAGTCAGGACCCCTTCCCCAGCCCTATGGCGTAGGGAAATAACCCTCTCGTTTACTGGGGATGACTCCAACACAGAGGCACCAAGCCGGGGTGCTAACAATAAGCCCACACCAGCTCGCCGCCTCTCCCCTGCGGAAACTCCAGAGAAGAACAAGGTCCAGCCCATCTCAAGGAATTTGGTTCCAGAGCCCAAACTGTGGGTTGAGGTGAGTCCGACTATATCTAGTCGGAATGTCTCCGCCTCTTCCACAAGCTCGGGCTCCTTCCCCACCAGAGAAGTGACATTCCATGTCCCAAGAACCAGATTTGGCCTGCCAAAGACCAGGTCGCCCTGACACCCGCCCTCGACCAGTGCCCAAATCACACAGCACCGGACCCTTATGCTTGCCCCTGCAGGTGGTGGGTCTGCGGGGGGAGTTCCCGTGTGGCTTCTTTGGGCTAGGCCCGGCCAGGTCCCACGGGTGAAGACCTGACCACCAGGTGCTCGCCTGCGAGCCCCTCCCCCAGGCCTGGCTCCAGGGTGAGGCCCCGGTATCCCATGTCCGGGCCAGGTGCGGTCACTCCTCTTAGTTCTTTTGAATCACTCTTAGTCTGGCTTGTCACCTAGAACCTGTTTGCCTTGGGAGACCCTACCAGGGGCAAAAAGCCCCCAACAACATAGCTCCTAGGATCACTCGGGCACTCAAACCCCTCCACCGCGGTAATGTGGTGATTCACGGAGGGGATTTTGAATTGTTTTCAAACTAATTGTGGTCAATATGTGGGTATAGAAGTTATGTGTCTATATAGAACATACGTTATATCCATCTATACTATTACTTATTTTTTAAGTGTGGCGCGCCACGATCAATTGCATGCAGTGGATGTAACAATAAGTTAAATACAGTGGTGTGAAAAATTTGACCCCTTCCTTACTTTTTATTCTTTTTCATGTTTGTCACACAAAATGTTTCTGATTATCAAACACATTTTAATATTAGTCAAACACAAGACAAGTAAACACAAAATGCAGTTTTTAAATGAATGTGTTTATTATTTAGGGAGGAAAAAAATCCACACCCACATAGCTTTGTGTGAAAAAGTAATTGCCCCTGCACCTAAAAACTGGTTGGGCCACCCTTAGCAGCAATAACTGCAATCAAACTTTTGCGATTACTTGCAACAAGTCTTTCACTTGTCAGTCTCTCACTTATCTTTGCAGAATTGTTGTAATTCAGCTTTATTTGAGGGTTTCCTTGCATGAACCGCCTTCTTAAGGTCATGCCACAGCACCTCAATGGGATTCAGGTCAGGACTTTGGCCACTCCAAAGTCTTCATTTTGTTTTTCTTCAGCCAATCAGAGGTGGATTTGGTGGTGTGTTTTGGGTCATTGTCCTGCTGCAGCACCCAAGATCGCTTTAGCTTGAGTTGACGAACAGATGGCCAGACATTCTCCTTCAGGATTTTTTGGTAGACAGTAGAATTCATGCTTCCATCTATCACAGCAAGCTTTCCAGGTCCTGAAGCAGCAAAACAACCCCAGACCATCACACTACCACCACCATATTTTACTGTTGGTATGATGTTCTTTTTATTAAATGTTGCGTTACTTTTACGCCAGATGTGACGGGACACGCACCTTCCAAAAAGTTCAACTTTTGTCTCGTCAGTCCACAAGATATTTTCCCAAAAGTCTTGGCAGTCATCATTTTTTGTCCAATTATGTTATCTTTGACTAATAGTTAACTATTTTTTATGAGCAGAAACATTTAAGTGTGACAAAGTCAGGAAGGGGTCAAATAGTTTTTCACACCACTGTAGCTGTGTAATAAGTGCATTTATGTTTAGTGTTTGCTTGGGAAATATTAACGGGCATAATAAATCTTTGTCTCTAGGAACCAAACCCTTTCCTGTGCCACAGTAAAATGTCAATTTCCTGTTCTATGGTTATCATTTTTACTTTTCCTCTTGCCACTTAACATCAAAAACATTTGATACCTATTTTCCCCTGATCATTTTGCTCAGTTAAAATACATTACATTTTTTGTCATATGGTGGTTACACTTTATTTTTTCTATGCTAGGTACCATGGGCATGGCAGAAAATCCACACTTAAAGCAAACCACATTTTGGTTATACTAAGTTATGTGTACGTATGCGTGTTAAATGTTTCCTAAGTGAAAGTGACTTCACACTGTTAGCCCGTTTAATGTTATTCAAAGCCTCAGTTATTTCTAAAGCAACAAAATGCTCTGATTTTAGCACTTCATAAGACGATGCTGCTTCCGCCACCCCTGGCGATGGATTTAAGCCAACCCACTTCTTGTGCGGTTTTCTGATAGATGAGACGCTAAGTAGTCATCAGAGAGATGCATTCTTCCTTTGCTTTTAAAACCTTCCCCCTCTGGCTTGCTGCTTGTAGTTATTAAACACAGCAAGTTAGTCAACTCCTCTCATGCGTATTGTTGGAAAAAATTAATCTTGAATTACGTGAGTGGTCATTTTTACCAGAGGCTTTATCTAATGCTGAAAGTTTTGAATTTGTGGAAAAAAGCAAGGTTCTTATGAAGGGGTGTGGTGGAATATTGATACATTGAACAATCTCTATTTAACCCTACGATGTATTGATACGCTCTCACCATCTATCGTTTTTTTATAATTAAAATACAACCTTTAATTGTCTTCCATTTACTTCAGTGAGCAACCATTTTATGTCGTCTAATAGAATCTGCACTATACAACTATACTACACTATTCATTTTTGTTATGCTTCCACTTAATAGATTTGATCTACTTGAGGAGTAAATTGTTTTCCGAAAGAGCTTAAAATAGTAATGAAACATAATTCACCTCGTGGCAGAAAGTTTGCATAGTATATTGGCAATTTTTATTTCTATTCCTTCAATGAGCACCACAAGAATCATAACAGATGTCATTTAAAAGCACAGTAAAACTTTACCAACAGCACGAAAGAGCTGTACAAACTTTTATCCTTTGCAGCATTAGGTCATCTTCTACACACATCGATTAATTCCCCCGTTACACAATTTTTACGAAGAGGAAAGGAATAGGAGTACTTTAATTATACTTAAGGGTTTTGTTTTCAAATAATTTGTGAAACTGAGATGACGCAAGTCTCCATTGGATTAAGGTCCGGGGAATGAGCTGGCCACTCCATAACATTCATTTTGTTGGTTTGGAACCAAGATTTTGCTTGTGTACTGGTGTCTTGTTGAAACACCCATTTAACAGAGGGACTTTGCAGGCGATTGTTGCAAATAGATTAGCTTCACACAAAAAAAGGACCAAAAATAGGAAAATTTTACTCATCAGTCCACAACATGTTCCTCCTGTTCTCTTTAGACCAGTTTGTAACATCTCTTTTAAACAGAGGGACGCTGCTACACACAGATGTTTAACTGTCACGTTACTTACAGGTAACTCCAGACTGGCCTTGATCATCCTGGAGCTGATCATTGCCTGAGCCTTTGTCATTCTGGCTATTCTTTGATCCGTTTTGATAGTAGTTTTCCGTTTTCTGCCGCGTGTCTCTGCTTTTGCTCTCCAAGGCTTTAGCGATCATTTTAGCTGAACAACCAAATTTTTTTTCCACCTCTAAGTTTTTCCTCTCCCATCAACTTTTTAATCAAAGCACGCTATTCTTCTGATCAATGTCTTGAACGACCCGTTATCCCCAGGATTTCAAAGAGAAATGCATGTTCAACAAGTGCTGGTTTAATCCTTAAATAGGGGGGGCCACCTGATCACTGATTGAATGCCACACTTTGTTTTGAACACATCCCTTTCAACTGAATGCCCAATTGCGCAGCCTTAAGAGCGTGCATATCATGAATGCTGGGTCTTGTTTGTTTTCACCTATTGGTAACTTCTTTGCCTTGTAGCAGTAAAAATATACTAACAGTGATTCGCTGTTTAGTCACACTCCACTGCTATTGTAGCAGTGCTGTATTATGGCATGTAATGGTTTAAATCAAATTAATTTAGACAGATATATTTACTTACTTTTTCAAGAGAACATAGCTCTATAGTTGTATAGTGCAAAATCTATTGGACAACATAAAATGGTGGCTCACTGAAGTAAACAGTTGAAAAATTGCTAGAATTTACCTTTTGCACTATTGGATCTTAATGAGGTACTGGTTACGTGTAGATGTTGCAGTGGGCATCACTCATGACTTAGGGCCCTCGTCTGTGTAGTAACAGCTGGGTTTTTCAGGACAATGTGGCAGTTGTCTTGACGAAGGACTTCTTCAGGGAGAATAACATCATTCTTTTGGACCATCCTGCATGTTCCTGTGATATAAATCCCATAGAAAACTTTTGGGGATGGATGGCAAGGAAAGTTTATAAAAAATGGCCATCAGTTCCAGACAATTGATGCCTTTCGTGAAGCCATCTTCACCACTTGGAGCCATGTTCCCGCTAGTTTCCTGGAAACACTCTCATCAAGCATGCCCAAACCAATTTTTAAAGTGATTAACAAGAACGGTGGAGCTACTCATTACCGAATCCCACTGAGAACATTTTTGTTCTGGTTTGGAGAGTTTTTTGTCATTTTTCTAAGCGATGGTCTTAAACTTTTGATCAGCTGATAAACAGTCTATTGAAAACAATTAAACTGAAATAAATTACTTTTTCCAAGTGCTTTTTGTCACACTCCTCCTTCTTGCTTTTGCATATTGAAGCTCTACTTAAAACCTCATTAAGATCCAAATGGAAAAGGTAAATTCTAGCAATTTGTCAACTGGTCTTAAGATTTTGATTGGGATTTTAAATCACTTGTGAAACTTACAGAGGATGAGACAACTTGTTTAAGAAGACTTTGGATGTAAGCGTACTGTAGTGTTCAAACTAATAGCAGTTCAGATTAATCAATGTTAGTAGTATATTTTTATTGCTATATGGCAAACAAGTTACCAGTAGGTACAGTGGATTCTCAGAAAACAAACAATACCCAGCATTCATGATGTGCATGCTCTTAAGGTTGTGCAATTTGGCAATTAGTTGAAAGGGGTGTGTTTTAAAAAAAAAATAGCAGTGTGGCATTCAGTGATCAATCTGTTAAAAAAAAAAGTGTGAATCAGGTGACCCCTATTTAAGGATGAAACCAGCAGTTGTTGAAAATGCCTTTCTCTTTGAAAGTCTGAGGAAAATGGGTTGCATGACATTGTTCAGAAGAACAGCATACTTTGATTAAAAAGATGATTGGAAAGTGGAAAACTTATGAAGATGTGCAATATTATTAGGCTGTTCCGCTAAAATGATTTCAATGCCTTTCTAAACTGGAGAGCAAAACTAGAGACACGTGGCAGAAAACAGCAACTATCAAAATGGATCGAAGAATAACCAGAATGGCTAAGTCTCACCCAATGATCAACCCCGGATGATCAAAGACAAGTCTGGAGTTACCTGTAAGTACCGTGACAGTTAAACATCTGTGGGAAGCAGAGTCCCTCTGTTTGAAAGAGATGTTACAAACTGGTCTAAAGAGAACTGGAGGAACATGTTGTGGACTGATGAGAGTAAAAATTTCCTTTTTTGGGTCCAACGGCCACTGACAGTTTGTGAGAAGACCCCAGAACTCTGAATTCAAGCCCCATTACTCAGTGAAGACAGTCAAGCATGGTGTAGCAAGCATCATGATATGGGCATGTTACTCATACTATGGTAGGCCTATTTATTGCATGGCAGGGATGATGGATTGTTTGCATATGTCAGAATACCTGAAGAGGTCATGTTGCCTTATGCTGAAGAGGACATGCCATTGAAATGGGTGTTTTAACAAGACAATGACCCCTAACACACTAGTAAATGAGCAAAATGAATGTTAGCTAGCCGGCCCCATCCCCAGCCCTAATCCAATGGAGAACTTGTAGGCTGACATCAAAAAGGCTGTTTTTGCTGAAGCAAAACCAAGAAATGTTAATGAATTGTGGAATGTTGTTAAAGAATCTCGGAGTGTAATAACAGTTGAAAGGTGCCACAAGTTAGTTGACTCCATGCCACACAGATTATAAGTAGTTATAAAAAAATGGTCATACACCTGGTCAGACACCTTTTCTTGAACACCTCCCCTCCTTTCAACTAATTGTTCCGTTGCACAGCCTTAAGAGCGTGCATATCATGAATGCAGTATCTTGTTTTCTGAGAATCTACTGCACCTACTGGTAACTTGTTTTGCCATGTAGCAATAAAAATATACTAAGTGATTAATCTAGTTAGTCACATTGCACTGCTATTTTGAATACTACTGTACATACCCACACACAGCAGTTATAGTGGGTTTATTATATTATTTGTGTTGTATTTTTAATTCCAAAAGAGGGTATTGTAATTGTGAGTAATTTTGTCTGCAGCGCTTCAAAAAAATTTATGATTTGTGTTTACAACAAGAACACTATAGAAGAGCATAGTAATTCCACAACGGTGCTACAATGATTTTCTTTCCATCCAAAAATGCTTTTCTGACTTCACTGAAAAAAGTTAGATTTAGACCATTGTTTTGTGTACCCGAGAGCCTCTTTGTCGTACCATGAGTACGACCTCACTCATACGTGTTGATAATTCTACAAAAGTAGAAGGTACCGAAACGACCAGGATTTTAGTGCAACCGTGCCACAGGTTGTCTCCCTGGGGAAACTAGTTGTCGCGTACACATTCCTTTTTATTGTCTGGCCTAATATGAAATGTTAGAGTATTTGTCTTTGAAATTAAATCACTCCACGTACCACCTTGCTTAGTACTACGCTTACCCCTGGTTGGGAATCACTGATTTAGACTGTCGTAACTGTGACGTCTGTCAATAATGTGATTGCAGGACAAAGCCTGGGCTACGGCTTTGTCAACTATGTGGATCCCAAAGATGCGGAGAAAGCCATCAACACTTTAAACGGCTTAAGACTTCAGACCAAAACCATTAAGGTAAGAATGCTGTTATTCCTGACCTAGTGGCTGCACAAGTCGAAGATATATTAGTCGACGGAGTAATGAGAGCCTTTTGTTAATCTGAGCACATGCCTTGGCCCTCAAGTAGCAACTGTTACTATGGTTTTGTGTGTGTTTAGCTGGAGGTGGCGGCCATTAGTATTCATCAGGGCGCCTGTGTTTGCCTCATAAGGTGTGGGCCTGCTGTGAAATATTTCATCAGTTTTAATGAAACCTGGCGATGACGCCGCCATTCCACCGCCAATAATATGCAGCATCACACGTCTACTGGCGGCTCTGTGTAAATAAACCCTTGTAAGGTAGACGAATGCATTAGCGTTAAGTAATGTGTGAAAGTGAGACTGGGTAAGGGGATGAGCAGGAGCTACATAGAATCCTAGGTTCTTGCACAAGTCCTCCTTTACAGTAACATGCTCATCAGGAGGCACACTCATGCTTGCTTTGGTTGAATTGAACTCTGCGCTTGTATATAGCGTAAAAATCAGGGTTTGGTACATACATATCTTGGTTTTAAGGTTATGGTTTGGTTCGTTTTGGGTACAGTAGTGCATCAAAATGCAACACATTAAAATGTTTAGCTTGTCTCTAAATAGCTTTAATGATTAACATTATTTTTTTTAATGAAATTCTGGCCTGCACTGAATTTGTGTACTGAGTAGACAAAGACTCTAAGCACCTCCTGTCCCTCACTCACTGTGTACCATGTGGGAACTCCGTACTGTACCGCAAAATGTGATTATAAATACATGTACCGTTACATCCGTATCAGATACACTCATACATGTGTATTGCAGTCAAAGTCAAATGCTCTGTTCACAGGTTTCCTACGCACGTCCAAGCTCAGCCTCCATCCGCGATGCAAATTTGTATGTCAGCGGCTTGCCAAAGACCATGACTCAGAAAGAACTGGAGCAGCTCTTTGCTCAGTATGGCCGCATCATTACCTCACGCATCCTGGTGGACCAGGTGACCGGTGAGTTGGACGCTGCAGCTGTGACTTTTTTTTTACCATGTTGTACACCTTAAAATGTATAAAAATGTCATTTTTGTATTAAGCCTTCTCAACAGGGAACTACAAAGTACGTGTCAGGGCAATGGGAGCATGATAGCAAAATGCAATTTTCCACTCGGTGTTCATAAATATGCATGCGATGATGGCTAGACTATATAACAATAGAGGTAAGGGGGGTCATCATGATATCTGCAGCGAAACTTGTTTCGCAGCAAGAAATGAAAAGCATTGAGAGAGCTTTCCCAGCTGTCGCGTGAAGAACCTCCTAATAAACACACTTTCATCGGGGCCCGACCATGACTGGCCCACATATCATAGCAGTCGCACAAAATCATTTGTTCAGAATCTCCTGAGGCGTTTAAAATCAGACAGCAAAAGTCAGTTATTTCAGCTAGCACGCTTTCCAGTCAGCTGTTCTTTCATTTCACATAATCAGATTCCTCACATTACGATTTGTTGTCAAGCCAAAACTGTGTTTCTGTGTTCTCATGATAATCTTTAGTGACATCAGATAATCAGTCCTTTGAGGACTTTGGTAGTAAAAAAGGAAATTTGGCTGAAAATGTGTCCTAATATTTATCACTGTCTGCACACACACTGTAATTACTTTTTTAGAATTCCAGCATAGGCACAATAAACGTCTTTCACGGCTCCTTCTGTGAGTCGAGTCCCCGTTTTACATGTCATTTAGGATGCACTTCTTCACAGTGGCAGAAAATTGGGCAGAAGTCACAGAAGATAACACAAGTGGGAGAGCCTGGCAAACTGGAGCAGTGAAGTTAAGCAGAAAGATGCGTCTGCAAAGTTGAAATCTAAATTGGGGACGCTTTTCAATTGTGGATGGGATTGAGCTGGATAAGGACATTGCAGTATGTAAGACGTGTTTTACAAAAATACGGCACACGGACAAATATCAATGACAATAACAGCGACCTTCTTCACCGCCTTCACAGGGAAAAATCCTGTTTCCAGTTGTGTAGCACTAGAACAGTGTTATTCTTTTTGCATTATTGCTGTTTGTACTCTGGTTAAATTATCCTGTGTAATACAAACTATGAAATGTACGCTATTTTTGTTTCACTCCATTGCCACATCGACATACATTGCCTGGCCAAAAAAAAAGTCGCCACCTGGGTAACTAAGCAAATGGGTACAAGGATATGCTGCATTTGGTCAGGTCTAGGTTCAGCAACACTGTGCTCAAAGAATGACGTCAGCTGACTACCTGAAGATACTGAATGAGCAGGTTATTCCATCAATGGATGTTTTTCTTCACTGACTGCACAGGCATATTCCAAGATGACAATGCCAGGGTTCATCTGGCTCAAATTGTGAAAGAGTGGTTCAGAGAACATGAGACCTCATTTTCACACATGGAGTCCAGACCTTAACCCCATTGAGAATCTTTTGGATGTGCAGGAGAAGGCTTTGCGCAGCGGTCAGACTCTACCGTCATCTATGCAAGATCGTCGTGAAAAATGAATGCAACACTGGATGGAAATAAATGTTGACATTGCAGAAGCATATTGAAACAATGCCACTGCGAATGCGTGCTGTAATCAAAGCTAAAGGCGGTCCAACAAAATATTAGTGTATGATCTTTTTTTGGTGGCGACTTTATTTTGGCCAATATTGTTAGTCATGTATAAGGTATCATACGTATTGTAAGGTACCCTGGGATTGGCGGCTTCGATGGCCACCAAATGTTGGACTTTGGCAGTCTAAAGTCTACCCAGCCATTGTACTGTAAGAGATCAGGTGGGTCGTGGGAAAATTATAACATTTTAATCCCTTAATTGTTCAAAAACAATTACCTTAATGGGTTCAGTGCCTGATAGTTTTTGGATTTTACTTGAAATACACAAACTGACATTTAGCTAAAAGTTACTTTTGATCTGTGTTTTGTCCTTCCGTGAACTTCTATTCTGTTCCGTTACTTAGTGGAATGTCTTGCCTTATTGTGGTTGGGGCCATCAGTTGTGTAGTGCAGAAGTCCTGTTGATACACAGCCTATAGGACTGTAAACAGTTACAATTCATATTATGGCAAGAACCAATCAGCTACGTAAAGAGAAATGAGTGGCCATCGTTACTTTAAGAAATGAAGGTCAGTCATTTTGGAAAATTGCCAGAACTTTGACTGTGTTCCCAAGTGAATCAGAAGGTGTGTCCAAAATTTTGGCCTGTACTGTATAACACCGGTGAAACTTGTGACAATGACACACTTTCTTTAAGCAGACTTTGGATGTGGGAATACACTGGTGGACCCCTAGCAGCCTATCCAGGTATCCTGCATTGGGGCTCCAAGTTAAAAGTTAGCAAACCCGGTGTTTCCACCACTGAAAGAGGCTGGCAATTATTTTTTGGGTTATTTGTTTGACTTCTGATGTGTCACGCACATACGGGGGAGCATTGTCCAGCATTTTGGCTGCATTAGCTGCTGTATAACTTATGAGCACATTGTGAGCTTCAAACTTGCCGTACTTCAAGTTTTTGTTCTTCATATGCCGTAATAAATTAAAGCTTTAATGTGCTACCCCGGCAAGATATTTCTTGTGGCATGTTTTGCACGATGCAAAATGTATATCACTCTGACAAACACACAGACACACGGCAGACGTGTTTGTTTTTGATTTGGCCAGGGACGCTCGCTACAGGCAGCATGTTACATTAGTACGAGCCAGAGGTTATGGGCATTAAAAGGCAGTTATTGGCATTTGCCAATCACATGCTTTTTAACGGAAATTGGCCAATACTGATCGGAGTGTCCCTAATGGAAGGTTTTCTTGCGCATCGCAAACTAAAACGTCGTGTTTTTAAAAATTTTTACACACACACACGTATGCACCATTTATACCTAGTCCTATACAAACAAGACCTCTGTTGCTTGCTTTGTCTTTTATGGGTGTTTTAATCTGACTGAAACCAAACATATGCCATCTGAAACAGTTTTTAAATCTTTTTTTTTTTTTTTTGTGATTAAACTATTTTTTTAAACGGTTGTCTCCTGTACACCATTCTCCTCAGGTCTTTCCAGAGGGGTCGGCTTCATCCGGTTTGACCGACGAGTGGAGGCTGAGGAGGCCATAAAGGGCCTTAATTGCCAAAAGCCTCCCGGTGCCACAGAGCCTATTACAGTAAAGTTCGCCAACAACCCCAGCCAGAAGACCAGCCAGGCACTGCTCTCTCAGCTGTACCAGTCGCCTAATCGAAGGTACCCAGGACCGCTTGCACAGCAGGCACGCTTCAGGTAATCGGGTAGCAAATAAAAGAATTAATAAACCAATTAACGAATAACAAGATTATGGCACATAAGATATGCTTTTTTTTTTTTGGACTGATGCTTTCTCAATGACTGCTATACCATTAAAATGCACTTATTTTGGTTTGGATTTTTAGGCTGGACAATTTGCTGAACATGGCGTATGGTGTGAAAAGGTATGTCCATTTTACATCTTGCGTAGTATTGCAGTTGAAAATAATTTCATATATCGTTCTTTTTTTTTCTTTTTCTTAAAGTTGTTACTTACTGGTAGAATGTGCAGTCATCTCCTTATCACGATCAATTGGTTCCAGACTCGACCACGATAATTGAATTTCTGTGAAGTAGGATTCAATATTAACAAACAGAATTTTTGTAGTCAAAGAAAACATGTTTACTATCTTCTACATACAGCTTTTAACATTATAGCCCTCTATACATTGAACAACGCTGTCCTCATGGCAGTAGTCTAGGGCAGGGGTCACCAAACCGTCGATTGCAAGCTACAGGTTGGTTGATCTTTTGGACTTTGCCTGGAAGCCTCGCCGCCCTCCAGACACGCAAGCCACAAGCTCCAGCTAGGTGCGGAGTCCCCAAATCTCAACTGGAAGTATCAGCAGACGTAATTTGCAGTTGTGATTTGCTCATAAATAGCCGACGCCACAAGCCCGACCATGACAAAGATCCACAAAAATAGGTGCGGCCAAAGTGCGGACCGTGGTTAGTTTGTCATTGAATCACTTCTGAAACAAAATACAATTTTGAAAACAACAAAAAATGGTAAAACTAGAGCAAAGGGCTCAATGAGGAAAAAGCTGAAATGTTGACACCAACACCCAATAATAACGCAAGGCTTTGTATTTAAAGACAAAGCTTTAAATATGTATTCCTGTTGGTGAACACTGGTCTAGGCTTTTACCCTAGACCAGTCATCTAGACGATTTTATTGTACAAATGAAAAAGACTGCCGTCTGGTAACAAATACAAATAACCGAAACCCGACAGGCCAGCCTGCCCTGGGTCTATTAAATGAGAGAGATGGGCGCCTGAATGGTTCAGCAGATGAATGGGCCGGTGCGGTGTGGCCAGGACACAAATTGGGGCTGTGGTGCGCTGACATGCGTCGGAGAAGCAAGAGAGAGAGAGCAAGCGATGTCGCAGTCATTGGTTTTTATCGTCAGGCGCACGGCGTATAATACCCCATCACCAAATGGTGACCGGTGGGCTCGCCATCTACTAGTAAGCGCAAGATAAGCTAGGCATCTGCCAAGACAATGTCCTTACCAGTTATGACCGACAAATGACATCCTCAGGCAAAGAGCCAATCTCATCAATTTTTGGTTTTGATTTTGAATTTTATGCAAGAAAGTAAGGCTTGTGGTCACTGTAGGGCATCCTCTGAAAGCAAGGTCAAAGGGTTGACCTTGTGCTCATTAAGTGTTCCTTGGACATGTATGCACCACCATAGGTAACTAGCACCTGCACGACACAAGGCCACTTTTTACGCATTTTAAGCATCTTGTGCATGTGCGGTGTGGCCAACCAAGGGGGTGTAACAACATTTCTGGCCCCTGGGGGGGCGTGACAGAAAATAACTCAGAACCACTGCTGTAGGCACACACGGAATGCTCCTTAGTTGTACTGAGCTTGGGAGAAACCACCTGTTGACTATCAGTGTGAGCATGCTCGACTGTACTGCACTTTTTCTTTGTGGGTCAAAACGTATTTGTCTGCCAACACGGCGGCAGCAGAAAAATGAATAGCTTTGTCTCCTCCACTCATATTAGATCACAAAGTTGGTCAAAGCCCCTTACATTCTGTGCATTGTACTAGTGATCAAAGAGCACGAGCTTTTTCACGGCCCAATTTGATGTAGCTGTGGCCGTCAGCTTGTCGAAACCGACAAATTCACACAAAATAAAATGGCACACATTGCACATTACTTTACACACTGCACCCACACGGTACAGTAAACTAAAGGAAATAATAAAGAAATATATGTATATATGCATGTATAAATACATATAAACTCCCGATCAAAATTTGAAGACCAGTTGAAAAATTGTTAGAATTTACCTTTTGAACATTTGGATTTTAATGAGGTTTTAAGTAGAGCTACAATATGCAAAAGCACGAAGGGGAAGTGTGACAAAAAGTAACTTATTGAAAACAACAATTAAACTGAAATAGGCTGTTTATTTGCTGATCAAAAGTTTAAGACCATTCCTCAAAAAATGACAAAATAGCCCCGGTCTGACGACCCTGCACCACCTGAAGGTCCAGTGAAAAATTAAATGAATGAAAAAGCACCCCAGCTCGTGATGGACACCCCTCCACTGTGCCGGGCAGAAAACATCTCATGTGGGATCTCCTTGTCATCCAGTAACATTGGAAGCCATCTGGACCGTCTAGGTTAAATTTTTTCTCATCAGAAGAAAACTTTTTTCCACCTTTCGATGGCCCATGTTTGATGCTCCGTGGCAAAGTGTAAACTGCAGCTGGTTACGTGCAGATGTAGCAGCGAGCATTCCTCATGACTGAGGGCGATCATCTGTGTGATAACAGCTGAGGTTTTTCAACAGGACAACACTACAGTTCACAATGCTTGCTTGACAAAGGACTTCTTAAAGGAGAATAACATCACTCTTTTGGACCATCTTCATGTTCTCCTGATTTAAATCCCATAGAAAACAATTTAGGATGAATGGCAAGGGGAGTTTATAAAAATGGCCAACATGACCAGACAGTTAATGCCCTTTGTGAAGCTATCGTCACCACTTGGAGTAATGGTCCCACAAGCTTTTTTTGAAGTGATTAACAAGAATGGTGGAGCTGCTCATGACTGAGTTCTACTGATAAATTTTTTTGTTCTGGTTTGGAGAGTTTTTGTTCATCTTTTGAGAGATGGCCTTAAACTTTTGATCAGCTGGTGAACAGCCTCTAAAATAAAAATTATATAAATATATATAAATTATATAAAAATATAAATTACTTTTTCAAAAGTAAAAAAGTAGTAGCTGGCTGGCTCAGCTGGTAGTACTTCAGGGTTATGGTGCGTGGTAGTCGGGGTACAAAACCCGATCAGAGCAGAAAGGACTGTATGTAGGCATCCAGCTGTAGTTGTTTGGCCGCCTGGTGGCTGAATGGGTAGCACTTTGGCCTCACAGTCAGGAGGATCTGGGTTCGAATCTCCATTGGGCATCTCTGTGTGGAGTTTACATGTTCTTCCCGTGCATGCGTGGGTTTTCTCCGGGTACTCCGCTTTCCTCCCACATTCCAAAAACATGCATGTTAGGTTAATTGGCGACTCTAAATTGTCCATTATAGTGTGAATATGAGTGTGACTAGTTCTATGTCTTTGTTTGTCTATATGTGCCCTGCTATTGACTGGCGACCAGTCCAGGGTGTACCCCGCCTCCCACCCAAAGTCAGCTGGGATAGGCTCCACCATACCTGCGACCCTAATGAGGATAAGCGGCATAGAAAAATGAATGACATTTTTCAAAAGTGTTTTTGTCACACTCTTGCTTTTGCATATTGTAGCTCTACTTAAAACCTCATTAAGATCCAAATGTAAAAAAGGTAAATTCTAGCAATTTTTCAACTGGTTTTAAGATTTTGATTGGGAGTGTATGGCAGATACATACAGTATACATACATTTTGGCTCAAAGGAATGGGAAGACAACAAGCTTATTTACAACCACACCTTATTCTTAACACCAAAACCAGTTATATTAACACAATATGCAGCAAGTTATATTTTATAATACATAAACAATGCATTACACCTGCACACACTTGGGCAATATGTTGTTATTATCATTATGACTCAGTCATACACTGTACATCTCAATACTGTCATCACTCATTATACCAACATATCAACCATATATTATAACTAGGTCTTGGATTTATTTTTTTTTCATACAAATGAATTTTGATTAATAAATTTATAGGCCCTACGCTGTGCATAAAGAGACGAGACATACCCGTAAAGAGCAATTAAAGAGGCCACATTTCTTAAGACACGTTTAGGTTGTTACCAACAACTGGTCTGGTCTGAACGCTGCATAAACCCCTCTACAGTGCAACCCAACCCCCGACAATCAACATAGCAAAGAAGTCAGAGCTTGGACTCACTCCATCACTGCTTTACTGACAAAAACATCTTTGGTGTCCAAAGTATGGAACCTGTGGAATGTTGCTCAATGCAGAAATAATGAACAAAAACCCAGAAAGAGTGGGAAAAAAAATCCATAATGTAACTAGAAAAAGCTACTATGTTGATATTAATAACTAATAAAACCACAAAGATTTCTTTAAAAATGTGAGTGGCATAGTGGGTAACATGGGTACTTGGCACAGAAGAGTGTGATTTGGACCTTAGGTTATGGTCACACTTTAGGGTAGGATTCCCAATTTAGTTTTTACTTAAATTGCGATTTTTTTTAAATGTAGTCATTTGTATTACAAAACAAATGCGACTTGTAATGTGAACGCAAGGCGCCTGGAAGGTGACGTGCATGCGCAGTAGCATGACAGCACTCGCATTTCCGTGTGTTTACGGAAATAAAGACTGCTGCCGTGTGTGCTGCAGTGACGTGCAATACCATTGATTTAATTTCTGATTCAATACTGGACAAATTTCAGGCTGGTATCGGTGATACCAATTCTATAAGTGCAAATTTACCTAGTGTGTCTGGTAAATTTTAAAACGTTGTGTACAGTATTTGAAATCATACCATTAAAAAATACAAGACATCATAGTCTTTTGATTTATTATAAACCATGAAGTATATGGATGTATTGGGGTGTTTACAATATAACCAACCTAATAAGCATCTGAAAAAAACAAAGGACAAAATCATATACTAGAAGTTATAAAAGTATCACTGTTGGTGGACACCAGTAGTGAAGGATGGCGTCAAGCTGAAGAAAGATTCCTATCAGGCTGTTTTGGCCCATGGGACTCTGGAGGCACCTGACAGGTACCGGCAGGCCAAGAGGTCACTGAGACAAAAACTCGGACATGGGAGGAGTTCGGAGAGGCCATGGAAAACGACTTCCGGATGGCTTCAAAGAGATTCTGGACCACCATCGGCCATCTCAGGAGGGGGAAGCAGTGCACAGTCAACACCGTGTATGGTGGCGAACGGTGTGCTGTTGACCTCGACTCGTTGTGGAACGGTGGAGGTAATACTTTGAAGACCTCCTCAATCCTGCCGACACATCTTCTAACATGAAAGCAGTTCCCGGGTACTCTGAGGCGCGTTCTCCTATCTCTGTGGCTGAGGTTACCGAGGTGGTCTAAAAGCTCCTTGGTGGAAAGGCCCCGGGGGTGGATGAGATCCACCCGGAGTTCCTTAAGGCCCTGGATGCTGTGGGCATGTCTTGGTTGACATGACTCTGCAGCATCGCGGGGACATCAGGGTCGGTGCCCTTGGACTGGCAGACTGGGGTGGTGGTCCCGCTTTTCAAGAAGGGGAAACAGAGGGTGTGTTCTAACTATTGTGGGATCATACTCCTCAGCCTTCACGGTAAGGTCTATTCAGGGGTACTGGAGAGGAGGATCTGCCGGATAATCGAATTTTGGATTCAGGAGGAGCAGTATGTTTTTTGTTCTGGCCGTGGAAATGTGGACCAACTCTATGTGGGAGTTTGCCCAACCAGTTTACGTGTGTTTTGTGGACATGGAGAAGGCATTTCGACCGTGTTCCTCGGAATACTGTGGGGAGTGCTCCGGGAATATGGGATATCGGACCACCTAATCCAGGCGGTTAGTTCCTTGTATGACCGGAAAGAATGAATGAATGAGCCAGGGCGTTGAGGGGTTTCAGTTCCAGTGCCTTTCCATGACTACCTGGAAAGTAGTCATGGAAAGACTAGAAGTCTCTGCAAGCACGACAAAGCACGCCTTTCAATGTTATATAAATATGTATATCTATATCTCTAGATATAGATATAGATATCTATAGATATAGATACGTATATAGATATGCCACTTGAGCATTCAGAGTAGTCGCAGCGCGTACTTATCCGATTTATATCCACATACATATGAGACCTGAGTCGCATTTTTTTATTTTTACAAAATTGTAATACTTAATAAAGAACATTTTGACGGTTTTCATTACCTTTTCACTTCCTTCAATAAAAATGAGAATACCATAAAATGTATCATTTCAATGTGTATTTCATATACTTTTTCTTTAAATAATTTTCATCAAAACACAGATTTCCACCCAAAATTAGGCGTAATTTTTCATTGTTGCTGCACAAACATTATGAATATATTGCCCCAAATCTTAATGTTTATTACATTTATTATTTTATTATGGATTTATATACATAGAATATACATAGGCATTTTTACACATTTAACTTAATGGCAACGCATCCGGACCAGAGCTCTTTTGCGCTGTCTTGGCTGAGGTTGCAGCACGTTGCATGGAAGATTTTCAAGTGCATTCACCTTGATCTATTATGGACAAGCCCTGTCCTGTTTTTTGTGTGTGGAAATGCCTTGCATCAGACATCTTTCAGCAGGATTACATTTTTTTCCCTCCTTTTCAAAAAGTCTACTTTTCTCCAAATTCCTCCTCCAGAAGCACTACAGCTCACCAGGTGACAATAGCCTTGCATTTTTTTCCTTTACCCTGCTTGTCACGGTGGATGTTCCCTGAGAGGCTAACTGGAGCAGCTAATCTTGCTTGACACCTCCTGCAATAATTCTTCCTCACCCTTCCTAAGTAGTTGAACATTTTCTGCTTTTGGAAGTTGTAAAAATGACATCGCAGGCTGAGGTGCACTTTGATATGTTAAAATCTAGAATTACATTTCTAGTTTGTAATTCAGATTCCCTTTTGAGGGTCGTAGTTCATTTATGAAAATATATAATGCACTATGAGGAATTGTGGCTTTAACATTTTGTTTTTTTTTTGGTTTTTGTTTTATGAAATCATCTCACTGAACATAACTTGTCTACTTCAGGATAAAAAGTGTATGTATTGAAATGCTTAACACAATATATGTAGATTATTCTGTAACCAAATCTGTGAGGTTTTAAATGTTTTGACTGTCTTGGTTAAATGCTCTCTTGAATGAACACTGTCTCATATTAAATTACATTTTAACATAAAACAAGTATGCAAAACCATCAATGTTAAAGTAGCAGTAAGTATTTTTGGTTTTTAATAATTGGCCAGATTTAAAGTGTTCTTAAAATGGAGCCTTTTCGGATTCTTCTCCTTGGTTGATGGCTCGTATTTATTTGCCAAATAAATACATGAAGCAAGAAACAATGTTTCGGTGCACCCTTACTTGCTTCTATATTCACCATGTTCTAAATTGTCAACGCGGATATTTTCTATGTATGAGGTGTGTTATGAAACAAACTGTGATTGCTGCTATTTGGAAGCTGGCGCTGAGTTAAATACATTGAGTAAATAGAAACACTCTGTGATTAAAAGTTCGGACATCTACGTGGCTTGCTCTGATAGTAAAGTTGAGGCGAGCCAATGAATACATTGGTTGTTAACCGGTGTGAAGTATGTGTAAACTGTGCAGGGCTGTGTGCCATGAAGATCTTGAAATATTCAAAATTTCTGGCACTCATAATTTCAGTGAGCGCACCACAATCTATATGCAAATATTGTGGATGGTGCGTATCAAATCATGCCTCTCCGTGTATCTTTCACATGACCTGGTCCACCACTTTGGAGGGATTCCGGGGAATTTTTAAAGTCATTTCTGTAGCCTCTTGGAGCTTCCTTGTGTTAAGTGATCATAATCCCCAAAGTCATGTATTCTAGTCAGGAAGTGCCTCTCCCACAAAGACCATTCTCTACCTGCCACTGCGAGAAAATATAGACTTAGACTGAATCCCACATCTATCCTTTAGCCCTTCTTCTTACCCCTTCACCTACTCCTTAAATTTGTTTTTCATCACATCACCCTTCACCGCTTTCTGTCTGACATAGGCAGATGAATTCAACTGTTCATAATGTTTCCTACCATAAAGAATGGTGCATACATTTTATCAATTATTTCAATGTTATATAGCCTTCCTCACATCACTTAAAAAAAAAAAAAAGGCATGCATTTTCAAACTATTGCAAAAAAGCTCTAATAAATAACATCTTACAACCAGCACTGCCCGCGACCCTAATGGTAAGCGGCATAGAAAATGGATGGATGGAACCAGCACTGTAACATTTATAACAATGTATCATATCTTCTTCATCAACAAATACATAAACTTTATCGACCGTTATTTTAAGCTTTAAAAACCTTCCTGTTTTGTCCTCGCGCTCCTACTGTCGATGTTCTCCCCCAGATTATTTTGTAAGAGAGAGTCCAGAATGGCATTTTGTTGCATTTGACTTTTCCAGACTGGGATTGCAGCCTTTGAATGGTACTGTATTGTGTAGAAGAGGACACAAAAGCATAATTAACTCAATGCAAATACTCATAATAATAATAATAGTAGTCATAATAGTAATATAGTAACAGTGTGCTGAAAACAAGTTTGGCGTGATGGTTAAAAAAAAAAAAAAAGAAAATGGGACAACGTTAGATTTCAAAAGTTGGTGGTCTGTCCTCATATGGCCATGTTGTTTACGTCTTTCATTTAGCTCACTTCCTTGCCATCCATACATACATTTAACATACATATAAACATATCTCACCATAAGAATTGTTGGCGAATTAGGTTGGCTATAATTCCCAGCAAACAGACCTCGCTATGATGTGCTGTTTCTCATGAGTGGTTACTTAAAACACAAATGTCACAGTACAGTTCAGTAACATAAGTTTCCCTCACTGGCGAGCGGTTTTCAAATACAACTTACAAATAACAGATGAATGTAGTCAATCTTTTATGTAATCATTTATGAAATGCAGTGAATTTGGTGTTAGTGTTTGGTGTTAGCTGGCTGGTTATAACGAGCAAAAAACAACAATTCACAACATGGCAAATATTGACGTGGAGTAGCAAATGAGTGCATATAAAAAAACCATGAGTGATGTTAAGCGTTCCTTACATCTCGGTGTGGTGTGGTAGGCTGTGGCCAGCACGTAGAAGAAGTAGACTATCAGAAGGGTTGCAAGTGTGTCATACTTATGGAGCAAGCCCCCAGGTGCTTACCATTCACCCCGCATTGGTAGCTTTTAGATTGTGAGTGCGACTTCTGCATTTTAGATGCACTTCTTGTAAGGTTCTTATACGTTTCACTCACTGTACGTGAGTGTGGGGGGGGCATCGCATGAGGCTTGTGCAGCCCATTCATTTTGATTGCAAGATAGCCGTTCTGGCTACCTACGGCTCCAACGACTATTGTGACTGGGATAACAAGGGGGTACAGGTTGAAGAGCCGCCCGCAATGGCCTGCAAGGTGCCTTCATGTCGGATACGCTATGTAGGCATATTTTACGTTTTTCCTGCTTCTTTCAGTCTCAGCACTTCTCGCCTTTCCCTTCATTTCAAGTCTGCTACCCAACCACACTGTTTCTAGCGTTGTATACTTAGTACGTACCCCTTACACCTAATTTAAGGAGAATTGGGACACCATGAATTGGGATTCAGCCTTACTTTTCTTTACTGCATGAGCATCTCTAGAGTTCCACAACTAGGTCAAGATCATTAAGGTCCCTTGCAAATAGAGGAATTAATGAAGCTAGGCGGATGCCCGCTGTTGGGTGGCATCATATGGGGCAAGAAGTAATCTACCTAACAAACATGCATAAGAATGTAAATAAGCTCTATCTTATTTTTTTAAATGGTATTTTTAAAGATGTCCACAAAGGACAAGCATGCTATGCTTTACATGACGTCATCGGTGCGCTCCAGTCAACAGACATGAATAATCAACTTAGGCCAACTTAAACTGTTACTCGGGTAACGTTTAATGTCATTGGGAAAAAAACCACACACACACCATATAAATCCAACAGATTCAATGCTCATACAACTAAATATTAGTTTAGTGATTCACAGGATTGCCATATCCTAGAAACAAAAAAGTTTTGCGTTTTGTAAAGTCAACGGCAAACACTTATTTTTTTAATACTCCCCTTTCAACTAATAGCCCAATTGCACAGCCTTAAGAGCGTGCATATCATGAATGCTGGATCTTGTTTGTTTTTTGAGAATCTACTGCACCTACTGTTAACTTGTTTGCCATGTAGCAATAAAAATTGCTAATAACAGTGATTATTGTGGTTACTCACATTGTACTTACTATACCTATAGTATTTTACTATAGTACTATATACTATGGTACGATAGTATTACTATTACTGTTATTAGTATTACTATAGTATTATAGTACTATAGTAATACTATAGTATTTTGAACACTACTGTATATTGTCAACCCTATTTCTTACAAATCATGTTGATCACATTGACGTTCGAACGGACCCAATAAACTCCTCCACAGGGTTTGCCCAGTTTATTCAGTGTTTGCAATAACTTCGTTATAGCTGCAAATCACTGCCTGTGTCATGTCCCTTGACGTGACGCCACCCTCTCTGGTTCCCCTCAGGAGAACTCCCCACCACTTACAGGTGAAATTCAAAGTTTGTGGGAATTTTCTGACATTGAACCGAGGTTTGTTTCCATTTACAGCAGGTTCTCCCCTATGGCCATTGATGGAGTGACCAGCCTGACAGGCATCAACCTCCCAGGCCACCCCGGCAGCGGCTGGTGCATCTTCGTCTACAACCTGGCACCCGACGCCGATGAAAGCATCTTGTGGCAAATGTTTGGGCCGTTCGGCGCCGTCACAAATGTCAAGGTCATACGCGACTTCAACACAAACAAGTGCAAGGGGTTCGGCTTCGTCACCATGACGAACTACGACGAGGCGGCCGTGGCCATCGCCAGCCTGAATGGGTATCGTCTTGGGGACCGCATGCTGCAGGTGTCATTCAAAACAAACAAAACGCACAAAGCCTAAAACAAAAATGTACCAACATTAATTTTCTACTTTATGACAATGACTCTTTACGGGATTTTTTGTTTCTCTTTTGCTTTGAATGTTACAATGCTTTGAAAACGGGTATATAGGTTTTGTCGTTCTGTTGCACCAAGTCTTGTGCGGTGTTGTGATTCTTTTTGTTTTTGTATCCCAATTTGTTTTGGGTTTTTTTTTTGTTTGTTTTTTTGCCTTGGGTGCTGAACTTCCTTTGGACTATTATCGGGTTTGTCATTGTCATCGTCAATCGGCCACATAATGTCGCTCACTTTAAAGTTGTAACGAAGAAAGAGACAAAAAATATATATCTTGCCAAAGAGCTAAAAACCTCTTTGGGTTAAAAAAAAAAACCTCTATTTTTATATATAAAAAAACAAAAACAAAAAAACAAAAAATTGGAGCAAACTTTTTACTGGTCCTGAAACAAATTTAAAAACAAATATTTTGACTTTGGGAAACTTCTTCGTATGACAACCCTTGAGCTTAACGAGAAAGGTTGCAGCTGGGAAACCTTTTGTGATGTAAAAAATGTTTTGTATTCTCTTTGCCAATTTCTGTTGTATTTTTTTCATTTGATGCCTTACGATTTAACTTGACGACAAAACTGGGCCTCTAATCTGCAGTGTATATATTTTTTGTTTGTTACGTTGAAGGCCCTCAGTAGAAATTTGTTGCTCAGTTTTGGTATGTAGATAGTCTCACTTCGTCCAAAAAACATGGTTATGTTTATATATACATAAACATTATAGAGCTGTATTTATGTGGTACACACAACCAGCTGTTTAAGTTTATGCATTTAATGCATATATCCTGTCTTTAAATGCTTCAGAAGTTATGAACGTGTCAAAATTAGGCCACATACTTCAAAGCCCTTAAAGAGCAGTGCACTATATGCATTATACTGTATATTAATATAAAACCTTTTGCGTTGTAATACCCTCAATTTGTTTTTTCGCATTTTTTTCTAAAGGGTCTGGCATGGAAATATGCTCCCTCCTTATGGCTTTAATATAAAAATCATTCATTTTGCTGTTTTGTTGTTGTTGGAGAACAGAATAATTGAGTATATAAAGAAGAGATGTACGTGTTTTGTTTTTTTCAGTACTTCAGAGAAACAATTTAACCCCAACATACCACCATTTGAGTACATCAATAAATAAGTTTGAAGGGCAAAAACTGACTGTTTTGTTTTGCAAAAAAAAGTGCTCCCGTTTTACATGAGCTGAACTCAAAAGATGTAACACAGTTTCCTAATTACGCGAAAGGCCGAACTTTCAAGTACTGTTCACAAACCTGTAAGTTGTAGTGAGCGTCTTATTAGACAGCATGAATATTCCACAGGTGGCTACAATAAAATGTCTATTCAAAATGTGTTACTTTTGTGGGGGTATGAAAAACCAGTGTGTCAAGGGGTCACCAACGTGGTTCTTGCAGGCACCTGGTAGCCGCCTCCCATGGCCGCATCGAGTGTCCGCAAGCCTGCTTTTCATTTGGATTTTCAGTTCATGTGGGAACATTAGAAAGAAATGTTTTCTAAAATGAAAAACCATTTTCATTTTGTAGAAGTAAAATAGCTCTCACAAGAAAGACGTTGGTGACCACTGCAGTATGTGACATAACCACCATTTGTCTCAAATACTGTGTGCCGTCGTACCTCTATTGCAGTTAATTGGTTTAGCAGCGATAAGTGAACTTCCACACGGTAGAATTTAATAATAAATGTAATATGTTCATAGTTCACGAGCCTGTTTGACTTTCTAAAAACAAGGTTTACCATTAGAGCGCTGTAGACATGAAGTAACAGCTCTGTAGTCACCTTTAGTGTTTTTTTCGTTTACAAAATAAGCATGTTATGTCATTTTTTTTGCCCGAATCAGGCATTCGCAAGCATGAAAGTGGCCAAATAAAAATACAAGGCATTAAGAAGACATTGTGAATGTAGTATTTTGCATTGGTCACTAGGCGTCAGACTTGATGGCCTGAACAATAGTTTTTTTTATTGCAGATTGTAAATTAGCTTGCAACAGACACAGTGATATAGTAATCATAATACCACTTACTGTTACTGCAGCAGTTACCCACACAAATCTGCAACTCAACTCTGAACCCTTGACGCCACCTCCTGGCTGTTCTTCATTTAGGATCCCGAGGAGAACACGTTTATAGTTTCACATGAGCACGAGTCCTGTCTTGTTTATTTGCTCTTATTTTCTGTACAATATTGGGTAATACACGTGTAAAGGTGGCTTAGGGGTCTTTCATGTCGATAGAACACAAATGTAACCGTATTTCAAAGGTCATGAACAGGTTTTGTACACCATACAGTAGTGTTCAAAATAATAGCAGTCCAATGTGACCAACCAGATTAAGTACTGCTGTTAGTTGTACTTTAGTACTGCTGTAGCTTTATTGCTACATGTTACAAGTTACAGAACAAGTTACCAGTAGTGCATTCAAATGCATACTCTTAAGGCTGTGTGATTGGGCAATTAGTTGGAAGGGGCGAGTTTAAAAAAATAGCAGTGTGGCATTCAGTCAGCAATCAATTCTGTGATAAAAACAGATGTACATCAGGATGGATGAAACCAGCACTTGAACATGCATTTCTCTTTGAAAGCCTGAGGAAAATGGATCGTTCAAGACATTGTTCAGAAAGTTAAAATAAAAGTGGTCAAAATGTTTGCTCGGCTAAAATGATCTCCAATGCCTTTTAAAATGGAGAGCAAAACCAGAGACGTGACAGAATAGAAATGGCTCCAGGATGATGAAAGACAGTCTGGCGTTACCTGTAAGTACTGTGACGGTTAGGCGTCTATGTCAAGCTAATATATTTACAAGAATCCCCCACAAAGTACCTCTGTTTAAAAAAAAAAAGTCATGAGGTTACATTTTGCCAAAGAACACATCAACTGGCCTTAAGAGAAATGTAGGAACATTTTGTTGACTGTTGAGAGTAAAATTGTTCTTTTTGGGTCCAACGGCTGCAGTTTGTGAGACAGTCCCTAAACTCTGAATTCAAGCCACAGTACAAAGTGAAGACAGTGAAGCATGGTGGTGCAAGCATCATGATATGGGCATGTTTCTCCTACTGTGGTGGTGGGCCTATTTATCAGAAACTAGGGATCATGGATCAGTTTGCATATGTCAGAATACTTGAAAAGGTCATGTTGCCTTATGCGGAAGAGGACATGCCCTTAAAATGGGTGTTTCAACAAGACAATGACCCCAAACCCATGAGAAAAGTCATACATTTGCCAGCATGAAGTCATAAATTCACAAGAAAAAAGTCGTAACATGACGAGAATAAAGTCGTACATTTACAAGAATAATGTTAAGTTTGTTTGAATACTCCGTTGTATGTGGCCCTAATATTCACACTAAAGAGTAGCGTGACCTTGCAACCTATCGTCGAAACTGTTTGAATCTTAATTTCACATTACGCCGTCCAAGATGTAAGTCTAAAATGATGTCAAATGTTAACTATACAGAATTTTACTACCGTTCTGCGTATACCGCCATTGTTTGGCTTTTTGGTCACTGTTTGTACAGTTATTGAACAGTCGAACAATCCAAATATCAATCATTAGGTGTAAGAATAGAATACTTTGGGATTATTTAAGTTATCTTCTACAACTACACCCATTTTATGATGTATTTTAGTCAGTGTTTTTCCCTCCTTTTGCACTGACACTCAGCAAGGCTATTTTCTCAAGAGGAGTCCGAGTGTGCTATTAACTCGTTCAACATGAGGTAAGGCCGCTCACTAATAATCTCAACGTCATGATTACAGAGGCCTGACATAATATGAGATAATTACGAGATGCAGCGCTGCTTTTTGTTCATCCGGGCAACAATTAATCCTTGCGGGATCCCATACATGATGCCCTTATGGCTCTTAAGTCATGTTATTTATTTGATTTAGTGTTTATTCAACAATCCATCCATTTTCTATACCGCTTATCCTCATTAGGGTCGCGGGTATGCTGGAGCCTATCCTAGCTGACTTTGGGCGTGAGGCGGGTTACACCCTGGACTTGTCGCCAGTCAATCGCAGGGCACATATATACATACAATCATTCATACTCACATTCATATCTATGGACAATTTAGATTCGCCAATTAACCTAACATGCATGTTTTTGGAATGTGGGAGGAAACCGGAGTACCCGGAGAAAACCCACACACGCACGGGGAGAACATGCAAACTCCACACAGAGATGCCCAACGGAGATTCGAACCCTGAACCTCCTGACTGTGAGGCCAACATGCTACCCAGTCAGCCACCGTGCGGCCATTTAGTATTTATTATTATATTTATTTATTTGTAATGTTATATATTTTTATTGTTTTATCTTTTTTTTAAATTGAAGTGAGGCTGAGTAAGAAGCATAGAACGAAGACACAAGGACACAATGTCGACAAAAAGACACGGTTGAGTGGGAGTGACGCCATGAATCACTGCAAAGATGACAAATGCTGAAAAAGGGACAATGAACGGGGGATGAAGAAGACAACAAAACATGACAACCGACCGATCCACCCATTTGCCGGGTCCAGAAGCTGAAAATAACTGTCTTTGTCCCCCACGCCTCTCTAACGTCAGCAATAACACGTTGCTCCAGTGTTCATGACTCCACCATAAGACAGACACTGGGCAAAACTGGCCTGCATGGCAGACTTCCAAGACGAAAGCCACTGCTCAACCAATAGAACATTAAGTGCTCATCACTATTAGGCTAAAGCAGTGGTTCCCAGACTCTTTTTTGCAGCGCCCCCCATTAGGAGATAAAATAATTTTCTTCCCAAAACATTTTTATAGGCTTTTCCTGACCACTTTTGTATGAACTTTCACGAGGAAATAATTACAAAAGTGCACGTCACTCGCTTAATGTACTGCAAAAAAAGATCAGTCAGGATAATCCATCATGTGGTCTACAGTATAGAGAACATACAAATCCTTATTTCAGAAATCACAACACACTACCTTACTTATGCATTTTAAACTTACTAACTGCAGGAAGTCTACAATTAAGTATTAGGTGCTGTATTTCTATGTCATTCCAAAATTAAACCATTACCATTTCACAGAAATAAAACTAGCAAGCTAATAAGATGAATGCATGAATTGTGACAGTAAATGAAAGAATCCATTTCTTTATGTTTTTCTCTTTACTGGAGATTCTGCTGCCGTGAGTCACAAGGAGGTCAATCATGCCCGCCGTTGCCGCCCCTTCCCCTCCCCTGCGGAATAATGGTTGTGTTGCATTGTGTCGGATTGCATTAAGCTTGAGTGGATAACGGCGGCTGGCGGAGCTAGCGTCATGTTTTTGAAGCCGAGCGCCTGCGACAGGCTCTCCCATAACATTCCCTGACTCAAAAAATGGTGGAAGGGACATTTGCTGCAAATTGATTGACGCTCTTTTGCAGATTTTGGATGATAACAATATTTCTTGATATCGAGCTCCCACCTACTAAACAGCCTGGAACATGAACAGGAGTGTTTACACCTTGGCCTTGTTGGACCTCATCGGCTAGCATGAAAATAAATACATAAATCAAAACCGTGCAAAGTTGTCGTAAACTGCCCGTGCGGAGTCAGCCGGTAACAATCGGGTGATGATGAGTATACATGACGATGATGCAACACACGCCTCTGAGTTGTTGCCCTATTTATTTATTTCATTTGCATTTACACAGTGCACTAGCAGGGAAGGCTGCTTTTTGGTTTGTACAGAATGGCAACATTTTCAAACCAACGTCTTCATCACAAAATCCAACAACAAAAAGGTTCTTGCATGACACAGTCCAGAGCAAAAGTTTTGTGTACATTTTATATGAAATCAACACAATTTATCAACATCTTTAACTGCATCTTCTGCCTTATTCATAACTACAATAGCAGAGGTAATTACACCAAACAAACAACGAACAAAAAATGTGCTAATTTTGCATGAAATTAATGCATGTAGAAGTCAGCATGTAAAGTTGTAAGAATGTACGTGAGAAACTGGTAATCCATCACATGCAATGTAAACAAAACCAATAACCAATGCAATTGTGAGACAGCACGAAAAACTGGAATATGCTGCATACAAAAAAAAAGGTCATGTTAGGTTTTGCATAACCCTGCTAGCTAAACAACAATGGAATCAAACTACCATTGAATCCAAAAATATACACACGTAGTCATATTCTTTTTCCATTTTGTCATTCCTTTATCTGTATTGTCTTTGTTTTTTCAATTTTGTAGTTGATTTTCCTGTTTTGTCTTGTCTATTTGCGTATTCTCTTTGCATTTACTGTATGGCTCAGGCCGGTGACAAAAAGCAAAGGCAACAGAAAGGACACGCCACAGTCAGGGTGACAAGTCCAATCCAGCCGATAAATCGCTTCTCTCCGCAGCTTTCATATGAACGCCATTCATGCCAATGATTCTTGTGGCGCGATAGACACGTCCTGTCCGTGTGATGGATTGTTTGTTTGTATTAAAAGGTGAAGTTTAAAAAGTGGATAATTCCTCTATTAAAAAAATGTAGATCAACTATTAAAGGGTTTAAATTGTGTAATGCTTGTTAAAATGGTTAAATATGTACCTATAATCAGTGTAACAGGGACCAGAGCGATCGTTCAGGGATCGATTAGTTATGTCTGCTAAGGCCGAAAGGGGGATCTCTAGGCCGCAGCGCTCCATTCTGGATGAGGCTGCCAGAGGAAGACATCGTGTCTGGGCCATCCTCATTTATATTTCCCCCCTTTCAGGTATGTCATGAGCAATGACACGGATTCTACCCCGTCTTGTAACATGTTGATGTTTTGAACATGATTGGTGCATCTTAGTTACTGTTAAAACACAGTTTGATACCACATTGTTGTTGCTATATAGCAATGTAAGCTAACAGGCGGCTGTTAGCCTAGCCATCTATAGGAGCAGTAATGGTGCTCGTAAAATGTTTAGCACACATTCACATATGTGTCACATTCTTTTTACTTCATGTATGTGTTCCTTTTGTAAAACTTGTCACTGTATTACTTCAGAAAACAAAGAGATGTTCCAATAACATGTAAGTGCCTTGTTGCCTGATGTGCACATATTTTTGTAACATAATTACATTCAGGATGAGGCTGCCAGAGGGAGACATCCTGTCCGGCCATCCTCATTTATATTTCCCCCCCTTTCAGAAAACAAAGAGATGTTCCAATAATATGGCTGTTACATCCATGGTATTTTTACCGCTCGCTAAGAGCTACATTTAAACATAGCTACTACATAGTCACTGCAAGCAGGAATCGTGTCATCAGCTATGGACTAATCCCACTGGCAGAAGCACCCTTGTGTCGCAAGCTTGAGCCATCCGGTAAAGACAAAGACAAAACAGGAAAATAAATGACAAAGTGGAAAAAGCAACAATATAATGAAAAAAGAATATGACTACATTTGTATATTTCATATTATTGATTGTCTTTATATTTCCATGTGTATTTTCTTTTCATGTTGGCACTCTATGACTCCATAAGCAACCGGCAGTAATCAAACCAACACCACTCAACTGTACCATACAGTAACTGAGGCCTGTAGGGGCGCTGTGAGGCAACGTGGCAGAGAATGCTGACGTTTTGAGTCTCTGTCAACAGTGAGCTGCGGTGACCTTTCCGATACCCCCCAAGGAGGTGGGGGGAGTTGGTGGTTTTCCCACAAGAAGCTTCTTTGTCATATATACACTGTTTAGATCAATTGCGTAGAAATCCTGTATGCATACTGACATACGTACATGTTCATGGAGCATCAGTCTACTCTAATGTGACTGGAACGACCGACTGGAAGCCTTGCTCTTTATTTAGCAGCACAAATACACACACACGCACACGCACACACTCTCAATGGCTTCCTCAGAAGCGAAGGCAACCTGCAAATGTACATGTACAGTACTACCTGAAAAATTAGAATATCAAGTAAAAATTTTTTTATTTTGGCAACTTAACATAAAAGATTAAAGCAACACATTTTATTGAGCCATTACACACAAATTGACATATCTCAAGCAGTTCCTTGTTGTAACTTTGCTGATTAAGATTTTCAGCTTATAAAAACTACAAGCCCACAAACTCAGATTTTTTTCATTTAAGCTGCAAGACCTGATCCAAAGAATCCAAAATCCAAAGAAATTTTTTTTTAAATATATTGATTTGCATATTATTCAATTATATTATATGTCAAATTCACCTTTTAAGTTGAATTGCAGAAATACAACAACCTTTTCAGGATATTCTAATTTGCTGGGTAGTACTGTACATGCATGGCATTCGTCCATCCATTTTCTATGCCGCTTATCCTCATTTATACTTAAAAAATGTATTATGATTACTATCCATTTATCCATCCATTTTCCATACCGCTTATCTTCATTAGGGTCGCAGGTATGCTGGAGCCTATCCCAGCAGACTTTGGTCGAGAGGCAGGGTACACACTGGACTGGTCGCCAGTCATTTTTCAAAATTACCTTTCCTCAGGCTGATGTGCATCTTGCCAGAAGTTTTGTAAAAAGTTTTGTAAAAATAAAACTAATACATGTTTTAAAATAAAACCACTGAAGAATAGGTCTTTTTAGAGGTGAATTTAAGAATTTTTTTAAAATGAGTAAAGCTTTTAAAATGTTTATTTTAAGATTATGCATTCAAGTATTATCATGAGGTTACAATAATATCATGTAAGCTGTTTTCTATCAAGAAAAAATGTTTTTTTGTCAAGCTGCTGCGCCTCCCCATAAGTAGAAGCTACATTTGATAAAATATCTCAATGTTATTTAATATAAATAATTTGTCTATGAATTCATATAGTAAAATATTTGAAAAGACACGTTCAAGCTGCTGCTCCTCCCTTGCTCCTGAAGTAAACACATCCGTATTAGATATTCATTAATGTTAATATTTACCATTTTTAAATATACAGGGTTATGTCAAGCTGCTGCACTTGCCCTGAAGTTATTTCATATGTGTTCATGCTATTGTTTATTATTATTATGTATTTATTTAAAGCCTCTGTTACATTGAATATTTTCTCAAGTTGATTTTTTTTTCATACATTCATTCATTCATTTTCTATACCGCTTATCCTCATTAGGGGATGTTCCTCAATCGCAGGGAACATATAGACAAACAAACATTCACACTCACATTCATACCGATGGACAATTTAGTGTCGCCAATTAATCTAACATGCATGTTTTTGGAATGGGGGAGGAAACCGGAGTACCTGGAGAAAACCCACGCATTTTTTCATACAATAAAGCATAAAAATGTCTTATTTCAACTTTGGTTTCTTTTTTCTCAAGCTGCTGTGCCTCCCCTGACATCCTTTGAAGAGCGCTTGTTGTGACAAGAAGCTTTCTAAGAAGATGTCAAGTTGAGTTTGTTCTACAAAGATAACAATTACATAACTGGCTGCGCTCTTTGTTCACATTACTCCCTATTGCTGATGTTGTTCTAGAACATTCCTCAGAGGGGGCTTATCTTCATTTCAAGCGAGTTACATCTGCTTCATTTACCTTTACGACCGTGTTCCATGTTCGTGCACTCATAATCGTGTGTTTGTGTTTCCAGAGTGTGTTATTACGCATTTGTGTGGACAAAACAAAGCCTCTTGTAAAGTCACTGGCATTTGTTGTGCCGGCCCTTTAAATGTGACCAGCGCTGAAGGCGAAGGACGAGGCAATTTGGCTAACCTGATGGCAATTATCTAGATGTCCACTTGCTAATTGTAATAAAAGATGACAGGTGCCCCAAATGATTTGCACCCTGAGCTTCTGCGTGTGGCTGTCTGATGGCTTACGCTGGCAAAATAAAGATAGCAGCACGCAAACGTCGCTTCAAACATCTGTGAACAGCAATATTACCGGAAACGTTTACGCCATAAATGTTTTATCATACAGTATCTCACAAAAAATGAATACACTCCTCGCATCTGTGCAAATATTTTGTATCTTTTCATTGGACAGCGCCGAAGAAAGGACACCGTTACAGTGTAAAGTAGTCAGTGTACAGCTTGTATACGGAATGTAACGGAAAATAACTCAACACACATCTAAGCTGCTGGCAAGGCTTATCCCCAAGTGAAAATGTCCAAATAAGGTCCAATCAGCCATTTTTTCTCCCTGCTGTCATGTGATTCGTTTATGTTACAAGGTATCAGGAGTGAATGGGGAGCAATGTGTCAAATTTGGTGCTATCACTCTCACACTGGTCACTGGAGGTTCAACATGGCAACCTCATGGTAAAGAACTCTGTGAACATGGTGCTCTACATATTCTAGATCTTCTAGGCCCTACGTTCCCAAAGTGGGGTACGCAAATTCTAATCGGAGTTTGTGAATAAAAATTAAAAACAATTTAGTATCTGACTCTCAATTACGAGTGCACCTGAATGCCTCATGGCGCAAGGAGCAGGAAGCAGACATCACACAATGTTGTTCATTGCTGTGTGTGCATTGTATGAACAAATAAGGACATTTTATGGTTTTTCTGTGCAATAAGACTGTTTAATCATGAAGATTTCATTTATATTGGTGTTCCAGTCTCTGTATGGCACAGCGGTGAAAACCTGTCACCGTGAGCAAGGATTTGCCCGAAAATGAGGCTTTATTGTTAGTTGTAAGTCCTTTTGTACTTTGGATACTGCTTTATGTTGATTGTTCAACTTTCCTCTTTAATTTGGTATTAAATGAATATGCAGATTTACTCCTATAGCCTTTGTGAGTGGATCAAATAAGTGATGCTCAAATTCAAGCCATTCAAACAGAAGGAGGCTGACAATAGATTGCAATAAAAGATATGTAGGATGATTACTTATCTATTTATCAGCGCTTATGTGACTCTTAATGAAAATGTAACAATGCCCAGAATTACGATACAAATAATTAACCAATCAACTATGTTCAACATTTCTAAAAGCTATAAAGGATGATTGCTTATCTTTTTATTAGTGCTCATGTGAAATCAAAATGTGACCATATAAAATTTTAAAAATTGACTCAAAAAGTTAATTCATTTTAAATAGTTGATGATTTGCAGGAGTAGTGGGTACAAATGTAGGTGAAATGTTTGAATAGGCGACTGTAAAAATTTGGGAACCACTGTTCTATGCTCTAAGAAGATTGCCGACACCCTGAAACTGAGCTGCAGGACGGTGTCCGAGACCACACTGCGCTTTTAACAGGACAGGTTCCACTCAAAACACCCCTCGCCATGGGATATGAGTGCTGCCAGCATTGCTGCAAAGGTTGAAGGGGTGGGCCTCAGACCATACGCTGCACTCTTTATCAGATTGGTCGGGATGGCTGTCATCTTAGAAGAAAGCCTCTTATAAAGATGATGCTCAAGAAAGCCTGCAAACTGTTGATAGACTACTGGGACCATGTCCTGTGGTCTGATGAGATAAGATAAGCTTATTTTCTTCAGATAGTGTCACGCGTGTGTGGCAGCAACCAGGTGAGAAGTACAAAGACTGAGATTGATGGAGGGAAACATTCATGCCAATATGTATTGTGGCCTACTGAAGCACAGCATGATTCCCTCAAGGGATTTTAAGATCAGGGTACGACGCTCGGGGTAAGCTCTGTTTGCGATACTTGGCTCATGCTAATATTTTGATACAGGGACAGGGTGAAACAAAAATAAATAAACAAAATACATTTGATAGTTTATATTTTGTAGCACAATTTAACTAGCCTACAAACAGCCACAGTGCAAAAACAATGACACTGTTTTAGTGCAACCTAACTGCAAACAGAATTTTTTGAATGTGTCTGACAAACAGTGAGACTATTTTAAAGTCATTTGGAAAACACGACATTTCATGTCTTTCAAAACATCACGTTTACCACGTAGAAGCATAACAAAAATAAATATTTATTGTCATATATTAGTAGTCAAAATGTTCAACACTGGAAAAACAGTAAATGACATGCAAATGTTCAAGAAGCATGAGGACAATGTTGACAATAAAATAAGTAAACTAAATACATGACTTGAATTAACAACACGACATTTACATGAGGCATTTTAGTTTCACTCATTGTTCACTTACTTTGAGGCACAGCTGTACACGGACTACTTTACATTGTGTCAAAGTTAGTCATTTCTTCAGTGTTGTCAAAAGATATAACAAAATTAGTGACGCTGCCATCAGACTTTTATGGTACCTGTTCCGATACTGATCATGCATGAGTAAGGTGATGTATTAACAAACTGATGCCACATAATTTGATAGAAATGAAAACAATCACCCTATAGAGGGGGAAATCAAAGACACCCCAAAAATGAAAGCGAAAAAATGATGTAGCAGACTGGTCCATTTTGCCAGAATGTCATTGTAGCAACTCCAAATGATTCTCAGTAGTTTGTGTGGCCCCCACGTGCCTGACAATGTGAGACCACGGATGGTGTCCTGGGGAATCTCCTCCCAGATCTGGACCAGGACATCACTGAGCTCCTGGACAGTCTGAGGAACAACCTGGTGGCGCCGGATGGAACTAAGCATAATGTCCCAGAGGTGTTCTATCGGGTTTAGGTCAGATCAACATGGGGTCCAGTCAATGGTATTAATTCCTTCATCCTCCAGGAACTGCCGGCATACTCTAGCCACATAAGGTGGGGCATTGTTATGGACCAGGAGGAACCCAGATCCACTGCACCAGCGTAGGCTCTGACTATGACTATAATAGCAGTCAGGGTTCCATTATCTAACCTATAGAGGTTGTGTGCCATTCCAGGGATATGCCTCCCCAGACCATACATGGCCCACCACCAAACGGGTCATGGTTAATGATGTTGCAGGCAGCATAACGTTCTCCACAGCATCTCCAGACCCTTTCACGTCTGTCGCAAGTGCTCAGGTTGAACTTGCTCTCATCGGTGAAGAGCACGGGGCACCGATCTCCACTCAGACAGAGTACCTATCGTCCTTATGCTATTTAGCCCTCATTTGCTACTATATAAAAGGCAAGTCTGAATTGAACAGATATAAGAAAAAAACTACAAAGAGTTAAAGCAAATATTCTTTGACCTTTTGTGAGCTACTGGTTATATAGTATCACCATCATAAGGCTGGACACATTATGAGTTTAAGTTCATCAAACAACCACACACACAAACAGGGATTAGAGGACAAATATTTGCAGGATTCGAGGTTCAGCATTGGGGTTTTGTCGGCCTTGGCTGCGGTGGGGTCCTTTCTGTCCTTGTGGCTGTGGGCGGATTGACTCCTGGTACAGTACATACAGACTCCTGTGATAGTGTTTCCTCATGCTGTGTTCAGCCATATTTCAATTTCATGCGAAATGTGCATGTGGATGGGGTGCAGGTATATTGTTGCATTGTTTTTAACTTTGTAAAGCACTTTGGGTAGCATTTTATATGTTTAAAAAGCCTTTAATTGAAAAGTTTGATTCGATTTGTTCATAGTGTGTATGTAACATGGACCAGCACGCCAGATTGTGAAGGCATTACATTTTGTCATTGCCTTTTTCATTTGCCTGACGCTAAATGAAAAAAGCAATGTCAAGTCATGGACCCGCCCACAGCCTCTACTGTGGTCTGGTCTTTCTGCCAGTGTGACCAGTCAATACCTGATACCAGTCAATACCAGTCAATAGCTATGTTCACATGTAGCTCTTAGCGTGAGTGACCTGAAGCTGGTGATGGACAGCAAATAACAGCACTATCACACCATCCTGCACATACTTTGCGTGAACGTCCTACACGATGGAGCCCATATCGAAGCTGCTATGAGAAGCGCTAACAGGCTGGCTTTTGTACGTCATACAAAAATTCTTTGCAATTTTGTCGGATTAAGTGCTTTTTCTTTGGCGTTTTTCATTTTTTTAAATTTTTTATTACATATTGGTTAAATATGGAAGGCGGTATAGTATTTAAAGCAATCAATTCTACATATTTTGCATAACAGCAACACGATATTTTGCATAACAGCATAAATAAACGTGACTAAAGCTTGTACCTCCCTGATGTGATTGACCTGCCTAATCCCATCACGTTAGGACCGTGTTGTTCATTTCTGTTGTACGTTAGAGACGCCTTTAAAAGATGCTGTGAGGCATGATAGCCAAGGAGACGCAAGGCATCTTACTCAACATGTATCGCGTGCATTGTTGTTTAGCGTGGCCTTGACATTTAACAAATTGATTCCCTCCACTGCCTCACATTTGTTTGAACGCACAACGCCAATGACTCTGTAATCCCATTTTAATTAGAAGCATGTTGCACGCTAAGATGGCGCGCTCTACTCCCCGTAGCTATGCCATGCTGGCAACCAATCCATCACCAACCTGCAGGTTACTGCGGGAACAAGGAAGGTGGGGGGGGGGTGGAACTTCTGCTCAAGCATCCTAACCGATAAAGGATTGCGGGAGTATTTTTTCGATCGCGGTGGCAGATCCCCAGAGTAAATCAAAATCAGCACACACGAAATAAATCTAAACAAGAGACCGAGTGAAACAAATTGAATGGCAGCGTCATTGACTATGAAGTCAGTTGGAGACAGGAGGGAGCCTCAAAAAAGAAGAACAAAAACAAATAGTAGCCTCCACCAAATGCTAACAAAGAAAACTGTAGCACTTGCCAAAGAGTAACAGAAAACACTAACTTCTGCCAAACTGTAACAAACAAGAACAAGTAGCCTCCATAAAACGTTAACCAAAAAAAAAGATTTGCTTTTGCAATGCGCTAACAAAATAAACCAAACACATAATTGTACGTACTCGCATAGCTATGCCAAGCACTACAACAAACATTATGAAAACAATACAGGCGCTAACTAACAAACTAACCGGCTTATGTAACCCATATGAAACACATGGTTACCAAACCAGTATGTGATTTAGATGCATTCTGCAAAACCGCCAATAGGTGGCACATATCGCCACTATAACAGTTCAGATCGAGCCATTGGGTCATTCCTCAAAGGGAAGTGCTTGAGGAACATAAAGAGTGGCGCGAGGAGTCAATGCGTCGAGTGTACCTCGTGTGAGCTCCGGTAAGCCTAGCATTGGTAAAAGGCTAAGTCTGTATGCTACTTTGTGATATGTTTGCTACATTATACATCAATGTATATTTTCTATAAACCAATCGGAGTAGGGAAGTGTTTAATGCTATACACCACTGTGATGTTTTGTACTATATTTAGCTGTGTAAAAGAAATAAAAGAAAGCGGCGATTAGCACAATGCTAATCGCCAGTGACTATTCATTCTGTTAGCACGACGGATACACCTGCTACAGGCCTTCTTCTTCTTTTCCTTTCGGCTTATCCCTTCAGGGGTCGCCACAGCGAATCAATTGCCTCCATCTAACTCTGTCTTCTAAGACGCATTGCCAAGCTTGTGGTCTGGCCCTTGTCACTTGTGTTTGCATGTGAGATGAACTTGTAATACCCAATTTTTTTATGATCATTTTTGCAATTCTCGGTTACACAATCAAAGATGTCAAAATGTTTGATTGACCGTTCATCCATTTTCTATACCGCTTATCCTCATTAGGGTGGCGAGAGGCGGGGTACACCCTGGACTGGTCGGTTTGATTAACCGCATCCATATCAGACCCACTGGCATCTTGAGGGGGGCGGCGATAGGGACATAGGAGGTGGTGGCCAAAAGGAGACGACAGGTCAGTCAATATAGATGAAAATGTATGTGCTGATTCAGATAGTTATTTTAAACAGTGGTTGTTGTGATTATTAAATTGGTGATGTGCGCACCAGTCAACCAAATTACCACCAGACTGGCTGCGCTTCGCCTTACGCCAAGAGTAGACCAGGTTGGAACTGGCAAACTTTCAGTGCACCTTTGGTGAAGCCTTTTGGCATGTAATTGTCAATACGCCAGGCTGAATCAGTCGGCACCTCCCCCTGCTGTGCCGCCACACCCATCGTGGCATGCTTCGGTCTACCAAATTGGGTGTGCACTGTGTTACGCCGGACGAAACAACCACTGCGCACCCCACGAAATTAGAGCCCGAAAAGCCAAATGCCATCAAAGGTAATTGTTAAGTCTTACCGGTGAAAGTTTATTCTTTGGTTTGGACACTTCCTTGCAGCACATGAATTAAGCATCTTCTCCTCTTACTCTTGCCTTATCCAGTATGGTGGTGATGTTGACGTACAGCACTCAATCCGGTGACTGTTATATATGTCTTTGATACCTACTAACTAACAAGTTACCAGCTAGCAAACGGGAGCCTCCGCCAAGCACTTACTAACAAAAATTTAGCCTCCATGAAGTGCAAGAAATACGTGCTTTAGTTTTTGTGTAATTCTACATTATATTTGCCCATAAACAAACTAACAAGCAAATTGTTAGGAAGCACTAGCAAACAGTAGCTTGAAAGTACGAGAACCCAGTATCAAATTTAGTGTGGTTTTGTTTATAAAAAAAAGAACAAGTTACCAAACTAAAGTTAGCCTCCACAATGTGTGAATGTTTGTTAGTTTTACACTAATGAAATAACTAAAAAGTTAACAAACCATAGTCTTTGCCAAGGGTTCATTGACTAATATACAAAAAAATGTTAGCTTCTGACCAGCGCAAGCAATCCGTGCTGTAGTTTTTATGCAATTCTGCATATCAACTACCTACTGAACTTACAGTGCCATGCGGTACCCATCTAACAATTAGTGTCAACAGGTAATGTAACAAAACATGGATCAACTCATCAAAAACACTTGTGTGCAGCTGCTTACTAACAAACTACAAAATGTTTTCAGTGTATGGTCCATATGTACGCAATGGCTTGTAACAGCATTGTTTGTCCAGAAACATCCACTAGAAACAATGCAGATTAGGAAACCCTGGTTGTCCATATGTTCCTCCTTTGGGAATCTTTGTGTCCAAACTCCTCCTGCCTCTCACCACTTACTGAAGTCTTCCCAATTAAAAGTTGCACATGTCAGCTTCCAGATGGTTGTTGCTACAGCTAAAACTTTGTACCCGCTGGTTGTGTTGTCAGTGGAGAAATCAGTTACCTGCAAGGATTTTCCTCCAACACGCAGTTGGCGGATGCTTTGGGAATCATTGTGTGCATGTACAAGCCCCCAAACTGTACATTTTAGACAAGTGAGGAATTGAAGGGGATGGATGGCGCTTTGATTAAACAAAAAACGAGTTTTTTTTTTATTTAAATGCATCAAAATTATTTATTTATTTATTTTTAGACTAGATATAGTCGGACTCACCTCAACCCACAGTTTGGGCTCTGGAACCAAATTCCTTGAGAGGGGCCGTACCTTGTTCTTCTCTGGAGTTGCTGCAGGGGAGAGGCGGCGAGCTGGTGTGGGCTTATTATTAGCCCCCCGGCTTGGTGCCTCTGTGTTGGAGTCATTCCCAGTGAACGAGAGGGTTATTTCCCTACGCCTTAAGGCTGGGGAAAGGGTCCTGACTGTGGTTTGTGTGTACGCGCCAAACGGCAGTTCAGAGTACCCAGCCTTCTTGGAGTCTATCAGAAGGGTTCTGTAGAGCACCCCAGCTGGTGACTCCATAGTTCTACTGGGAGACTTAAACGCCCATGTAGGAAATGACAGTGTGACTTGGAGGGGCGTGGTTGGGAGGAACGGCCTCCCTGACCTGAACCCTTGTGGTCTGTTTTTGCTGGACTTCTGTGCGAATCACAGTTTGTCCATAAGAAACACCATGTTCGAACATAAGGATGTCTATTAGTACACTTGGCACCAGGACACCCTAGGTTGCAGGTCGCAGGTCTATGATCGACTTTGTGGTCGTATCATCAGACTTGCGTCCGCATGTTCTGGACATGTGGGTGAAGAGAGGGGCTGAGCTGTGAACTGACCACCACTTGGTGATCAGTTGGATTAGATGGCAGGGAAGGATGCCGGACAGACCTGGTAGACCCAAACGCGTAGTGAGGGTGTGCTGGGAACGTCTGGCAGAGTCTCCCGTTCGTCGAGTCTTCAACTCTCATCTCCGGCAGAGCTTCGCCTGCATCTCAAGGGAGGACCGGGATATTGAGTCCGAATGGGCCGTATTCCGTGCCTCCATTGCTGAGGCAGCTAGTCGTAGTTGCGGCCGCAAGGTGGTCGGTGCCAGTCGCACCGACCAGTGGCAAGCGATGGTGGACACCGGGGGTTAGGGCTGCTGTCAAGCTGAAGAAGGAGTCGTATCAAGCATGGATGGCTTGCGGGACTCCCGAAGCAGCTGACAGGTACCGGGACGCCAAGCGGCACGCGGCTTCAGCAGTGGTTGAGGCAAAAACTCGGGTGTGGGAGGAGTTCGGTGAGGCTATGGAGCACGACTTTCGGTCGGCCTCGAAGAGGTTCTTGCAAACCGTCCGACACCTCAGAAAGGGGAAGCATCCCCCAGTTCACACTGTTTACAGTGCGGAAGGGGGCTTGCTGACCTTAATTGTGGAGATAGTTGGTCAGTGGAAGGAATACTTTGAGGCCCTTCTCAATCCCACTGACATACCTTTCGTAGAGGAAGCAGAGTCGGAGGATACGTACGTGGACAGGTCTATCACCGTGGCTGAGGTAATTGGGCTAGTTAAATCACTCCCCAGTGGGAAGGCCAGACGAGTTCCGCCCTGAATTCCTCAAGGCTCTGGATGTTGGGGGACTGTGTTGGTTGACACGCCTCTGCAACATTGCATGGAAGTCGGGAACAGTACCTCTGGACTGGCAGACCGGGGTGGTGGTCCCCATTTTTAAAAAGGGTGACTGGAGGGTGTGTTCCAACTATAGGGGGATCACACTCCTCGACCTCCCTGGGAAAGTCTACTCCATGGTGCTGGAGAGAAGGGTACGACCGTTAGTCGAACCTCGGCTACAGGAGCTGCAATGTGGTTTTCGTCCCGGTCGCGGAACACTGCACCAGCGCTACACCCTTGCAAGGGTACTGGAGAGTATGTGGGAGTTTGCCCAACCGGTCTACATGTGCTTTGTGGACTTGGAAAAGGCATTCGGCCGTGTCCCTCACGGTGTCCTGTGGGGGGTGCTCCGGGAGTACGGGATTGGTGGCCCGCTACTACGTGCCATTCGGTCCTTTCGGTACAATTGAAGCAGGAGCCTGGTTTGCATTGCCAGGAGTAAGTCAAGCTTGTTTCTGGTGAACGTTCGCCTCCGCCTTGGCGGAGGCGATTGTCACCCATTCTGTTTATAATCTTTATGGACAGAATTTTTAGGCGCAGTCAAGGCGATGAGGGAGTCCAGCTTGGCGACCTTAGGATCTCGTCTCTGCTATTTGCAGACGATGTGGTCCTTATGGCCTCATCAGGCTGTGACCTTCAGCGTTTACTGGAGCGGTTTGCAGCTGAGTGTGAAGCTTCTGGAATGAGACTCAGCACCTCCAAATCCGAGGCCATGGTTCTTAGTCGAAAATGGGTGGACTGTACCCTCTGGGTTGGGAGTGGGGTCTTGCCTCAGGTGGAGGAGTTCAAGTATCTCGGGGTCTTGTTCACGAGTGAGGGAAGGTTGGAGCGGGTCCTAGGGCTTTCCCGGGCGCCTCCCTGGTGAGGTGTTTCGGGCATTCTCAGCCGGGAGAAGGCCCCGGGAAAGCCCTAGGACACGCTGGAGGGACTATGTTTCACAGCTGCCCTGGGAACGCCTTGGTGTCCTCCCGGTGGAGCTGGAGGAGGTCGCCGGAGACCGGGAAATCTGGACTTCCCTACTGAAACTGCTGCCGCCGCGACCCGGCCCCGGATAAGCGGAAGAAAATGGAATGGAATGGAATCTATATTAGGGCGCCATGTATATGTATTTTCTTTGCGCATTATATTTTGCGTATTCTGCACTTTTTTTAGTTATTTTTTTTCAATGTGTATGCTTCTTTTCATTGAATACCAGTGGTCGTCAGTTGAAGGCCTTTGGTGATACAGCGTTTTGTAGTAACATACGCACTCCCATAAATAAATTCCAAACGTAATTTTGATCTGTAAACACGAGACTTGTTTGAGAACCAGTTACAAAACAGTGTGCCACACAACAATAACTACATACTCAATATTGCTGCACTTGTCTCAGTCGCTTGACTCTCGCAACCATCATTAAGGATAAAGCTCTCTCTTTATTGAAAAAACAAAACAGGCTACTGCCAGCTGCAACCATGCCAAAGCAGCAAACCTAACAGTCCTCTGTTCATGCACCTGTCTTCCTTCTCTTGCACCCACCCACCCACACACACACACACACACACACACAGTCTGGACTCATGTCTCATTCACAGACGTTCAGAAATGACAAAACTCTTTAACATTACAGTACACATAACTGCTAGGTCGCTAATCCTCATAGCAACATGCTTGCCGTTCACAGCGCCCAAACAGTTGTGTTAGTTGGATCTGGAACTATAACAGATCATAATGCCCGAAGTAATGTCTTTGAGTCAGCCATTCCCTCACACGCACTGTTCGTGCTTTCATTTTTGCAGTTAGGTTAATGCATTCTTCATGCTCCTTCTGTATTCTCTTTCAGCAGCTGCAAGATAATATAGACACCTTTTTTTTCTGCAATGAGAGTGCCATTTAATGTGTAACTTTAGTATAATCAGTCTTCAAGACTTTCAAGCACACCATATAAATTACATGCATTGCCACGATGAATTGCAGCACATGGCAAAATTTGTCTCAAGGTGTCAACGTGGCATTAGGAGTTAAGTTAGGTCAAATTTAGCTGCAAGATCCAAGGTACACCAAAACCATACATCACAGTCTAGCAAAGGCAGCATACAAAAAAAACATGTCATCGCTCTAGCGTCTATAACACTTGTATGTGGCGCATGTTATCCACCATGCTTGACTGCAGCTGACAGGTAAATCCCCTGGCTGGAGTCGTCTTTTTTTTTTTATTTATAAATTTTTTAATGCTCGTAAAAGGATTTCTGTGTATAAAACGGCACCTCTCAGGATGGCCAGGACTGCAAATTTTACCAAATAAAGAAATAAAAACAAAATTCTGTCTTAAATAGCTGAATTTGATCATCTCGAATGCACTTAAAGCAGACAAAATAACAAATCTTCATTTATGATTTTGTTCTTGACCTTCCAAAGATTACAAAAGTTAGTTTATAAGAAAATATCTAAACAATAAGAGAATATATTTACAATGGAATCTCAGTTAGAGCCTGCCCTAGTTAGATTTACGTAAATTTAAAGTAACTTTTAATGTGGAAATACCTTTTGCTTTATTAGTATACTTGGACATTCCTGAAAACAAACTAAATATGAATTCAACGTAAGTTACTCCTCATTGCTAATAATGTCTCAGCTAAAGTGTGATTCAAATGTTTTGCTACTAATAAAGCAATTAGTGTTAAGTAAACAGAGTTTCAGACATGTGTGCTGTCATTTTCAGAAAGCATGACATATCCTTTCACTGCTATGCGGATGACACACAGGTCTACATGCCGCTGGAAAAGGGTAGTACCTGGTCAATCAATTCACTTCTGTCCTGCCTTGCTGAAGTTAAAGACTGGATGTCAATTAGCTTTCTCAATTTTATGAGAAAAAAAAGGAAGTTATTGTGTTTGGACCAGGTAATACCAGTAGAAACTGCCCTTTTGATTTGGGCCTCTTAGCATCACTAGAAAAGTCTGTGGGCTCTACCTTGGGTTTTAAAATGGACACTGATTTTAAGTTGGATCGGCAAATCAGTGCAGTGGCCAGACTAGCTTTTTTCACATGAGGCGCCAAGCTAAAGTCAAGCCTTTTCTTGCACATAAGCACTTTGAAATAGCGATCCATGCTTTTATCACTTCACGGCTGGACTACTGTAACGCACTGTCTGCGTTACAGTTACAGTCTGCACCTGTTTTATTGTGCTGTATAGTTTTTATTGTTTCATTAGTGATTCTATTTTTTTTATTGTTGTACTATGTTTTTAGCTAGTCTTTTATTCTGTATGCACTGTACAGCACTTTGTCTCAATCACTGATTGTATGAAAGCGCTTTATAAATAAAGTTGAGTTGAGAGTTGAGTTTTAGCTTGATTTAAATGTTCACTTTATTTGAAGCTGTTAATACATACACACACACACACACACACACACACATATATATATATATATATATAATCCTGTCCTGTGTTTTGTGTTTCATTCAATAGGATTTAGGAGAAATTGCCATATTCCAGACATAGTTGCAAATGGTGATTAATCATAATTAATTAAATAGATTAAAAAAACAGTTTTATCATTTGAAAGCTCTATTATATATATATATATTTATATATACATACTGTAAATGACAATTGAAAGAGATACGTAAATGAACATTTAACATTTATACTAGGGATGTCTGAGAATATTGGGCCACCGATATTATCGGCCCAATACTGACGTAAAAATGTAATATCAGTAGATATCGGTAATGGGTAGGGACGAGCTGGATAATCCATTTTAATAATGCATTTTTGCCAAGTATGAACATGAAACGAGTATAGACCATCATTATCCGTAAAAAGTAAGCTTTTCATTTGTGAGTGGGGCATTAGGCTCTTGCGTGATATGTGCGCTTCATGTAAGGCTGTTGTACATTTTACTCCCTGGGGACGTACGTGTGTTGGCCTCGTACGAGGCTTGCGCGTTAATGTCAGATACGCTATGTAAGCAGCCGCTGTGAGTCCACAGAGGTAAAAAGTCTTAAAGTTACTTAGTAAACTTGTTTTGTAACGAATATGGTGCATTTGACAAGACAGAGCTGTATGGCTTGTATTGTGCTGTCCACTGTGTTTTTTGTCTGCTTGCTTCTAATTTGACTAGTGATAAAAAGTCAGTTGGAAAACTTTGCTTGTAGTACTGAACGTGGTGCTTTTGAGAAAAATACAGTCAACAAGGCTGTTGACAAATTATTTTTGCCATCATTGGATTGTTTGCATGAATCTTCAACTTCGCACAGATCATTAAATGTATTCATTCATTTTTTATACGGCTTATCCTCATTAGGGTCGCGGGTATGCCGGAGCCTATCCCAGCTGACACAATTTGAATCTCAAATTTGAGGCTGTTTTGTAGTTTTAAAAAAAAAAAACAATAAATATAGCAACTTATGATCAATCTGTCAATTTTATACTTAAAATATCTAAGCCCCACCCATTTCAGGTTAACCACGCCCACATAGTGTTTACGCCTTGCCCACTCTGAGTACAGATACAAATAGTGGTGTACTCACTCATTCTTTGTATTGGGTTTTATTCATGAAATGAATGAAAACCAGTTTTAACAACCGGTTTCTGTATATAGGCCCATGGTCTCTATTATTTTGCGGCACGCAAATGACCTCATCAAACCACAACTGAAATGGGTAAACAACCGTGGTTGGATTGTAACAAGCTTGCCTCCACTGTACCTGACTAACATTTTCTCTGTGGTGTCTCCTTTCGGATATTAAACTTTCAATTTACATTGACTGCAAATGCAAGGCAGAACCAAGGCTTCTTCCTTCAATACTTCCAATGCCCAAATTATGAAGTTTATCGCACTGGATAACCAGCTTCTCTCAATTGTGCAAAACTTCGACTTCACCAAAATGGAGATTCTCGAGCCATGCTTTTGCCACACCCAATCACAAGTATTCCAATATCGTTATATCGGATTTCGGCAAAAAAAAAGACATCCCTAATTTTTACCTTCATTGAAGACCTAATTCTTGAAGTGACTGTTCCCCAACACATGATGTGGCAACGAGATCAACATGGACACCACCTTCCTGTTTTGTCATGAGTTATTTCTTGAATTCAATATTGTTTCTCACATTCTTTATCAAATGCTGGCCCTCGCAACTTTCTTTGGCTCCATTTTGCGTTACTGGGGTGAGAAACAGTAATAACACTGACGCGTAACATTTTTACCTTAGAAAAAAACTCATTTGGTTAGTGTCCGTTTCAGTTAGTGCCGGACCTTCTGGAACTAATTAATGATGCTAATCAAGGTTTCACTTTATAATTAATTAATTGATGATGCATATTGTATATGCTGTGTTATTTTGTTTGTGCAATCTTCAAGAGGTTTTTTGGGCTGTTTTTTGTGCATTATGTGCATCTTTTTTGGCATATTTGTTTCAGATGCAAAGGATGAGGACATAGATGGATTTGTGGGAGAAGAGTGATTAAAAAATACAATGAGTTTATTGTAAAATAGTAGATTAAAGTTCAACTAAATTCACTGTTTTGCTTCTGCTGCCTTTTTTTGTAGACTGTATGTTTTTAGCATGCGCCCTAAAATACAGTAAATTAGGAAAATTCCACACAAAACAAAAACGTTTTGGCAAGATTGACAACCTTTCACAAAGCAAACACATTTTTGTAAGTCGAAGCAAATAAAAAAACAAATCAGAAAGGTCTTTTAATATCCCGGAACATTCGTATTCCGAGGTTCCACTGTACACAGTTTCACATAGTGTAGCTTGTAAATTATTGGTGGTCGCAAGGACTGAAGCCATCAAGAACAATCACTTCTTCACCACCTTCTGATCAACCATGGCTGGGTCATCATGATGAGGGTCTCCGGTGTAATTATCCTAACGAATTCAGCAGCAGCATGAAAATATCTTGAATGCATTTGACTCTTTGCTAGTTGGTGCTGCTGCTGTCAAAATAAATGCTGACTTTTCCTCTATGGAAGAATGTCAGTGACACGCGCCTTCTAGCTCATGCACGCATGACCCTTTAAGGATGCAGAAGTACTGCTAGTGCCTCCCGTATGACATTTCTATGTATTATGTTGTCCAATTAGCAAGAATAATGATGTCATACTACATTGAAGACATTTCACAGGCTGTATGTAATGTTGTATAATTTAGTCATCTTGATGTTTTGTTAAGTAGTGGTAGTTGGGCTATATAAAACTCCGGTTTCAACTCCAACTGACCTAGTGCTCATTTTTGGTAGAGATGTGTGCAAGTGATAGCAATGTTTACTGTGATTTCTGCTCTTCCTCTTCCCCGGGCTATCGCTGCTAACAAATCTCAGAGAGAATGCATTTTGTTCAGGAAGGCTGCTTGTGCATTTTTATTTATTTATTTTTTGTTTCTCCTAAGGGATTCAACTAGCTAGTTTCTAGTGACGGCATATTATCTTGCTCCAGCTGCTGCAAGGAGACAGCTCCAGGTATTTATGTCTATCATTGAAAAAATATGGGAATTTTTTGTGAACACAACAGCAGTGCTGCAGATTTACAGCAAAAAAAGTATACAAATAAATAAGACAGAGCCCTGTTTGCATAGGACGTCTGTTTTGTATCCTCCCAGTGGGTTTAGCTGCGTGTGCGTGCCTGCCCACCCACCCGCCTGAGCTGAAGCACCAGAAACATAACAGATGGTGCCCCCCCCGCATTAGAAGTGTTTTATTTCCCCGTGGAAGCCAGATATGTCAGGAATAAGCATGTGCAACATTAGTCATTTGGAATATTCATGCACCCCTTACGCCGCCCGACGCGTTCCTTTCACAGCCAAAACAGAGAAATTCTTTTGAGGAAGGGGAAGAAGATGATCATCAGCTTACCTTTAGTTTAAGGGGCTTTGAAAATGTTATAAATGTAAAATTATGCGGTGGAACAGCCAAATTTCAATAGACAATTCTGGTATTTTCCAAAAAAATGTTGCACAAAACTTCGCAATTCAAAGATGATGGCAAAAAAGACATGAAGATACATTAAAGAAAGAACCAAGTAAAGATGCAAAAGAATCCGCAAAAGGAAAGGCTAAGGACTTGCTCTGAATAACGTACAGTCGATGGCGCAAAACTAATGTGCTCATAATAGCAATAAATGATGTACATCAATGTACACTAGGCATATTTTGTTGTTATAGTATTATAAATGACCAAATAACAGCAAATTTTTAATTTAAAATATAAACATAACCAACGTATTTCTTTATAACTTTTATAGAAATATAATAATAATAGTAATTAATAGTTTTTATTTAGAAAAGGGTAAATATTAGTTTTGATGCCCAATTTCAGCATATGCCAATAATTCTATATAGTGTCTATGTGTTTGTATGGCAATTGATGAAAGGATGGCTAGTCTTTTAATCTCCATCCTTTGATGAAGCAATGGTACGATAACGCAGACAGACGCCGCTATCTAATCTGAAAATACTTTTTTTTTTTTTACTATGGAAATGACTGCGGTCTTATCAAGTGTGGCCAAGCGAAGGGACTCAATCAAGTTGCACTGAAGGCCTGACTTTTTTGTCTCATCTATTTCTTTTTTTTTAAATCGGGAAATAGGAAATGAAAAGGATAGTATCTCGCATGACTTTTTTTTCGTGAAGGAAAACAAAGGGGATGTTTGGAAAAGAAAGAAATATGGCTGAAAAAGTGAAGTATGAAAGGTCTTGGCACACATTTTTCTATTTCATTGTGTTTGAAGTCACGTGCAAGTATGGAATTCCAACTACTTGTCATGAGAGTTGTCTGCCTATTGTACAAAACCTTAAGCCTGCATCACAATTAATCTTAGATAAAACGATTGAATGGGCTTTTTCTTTTGGCTTTTGCGAAAGAAGGATGCGCATCAACTAGGAGTGTCATCTCATAGATCAGAAGTCATATATTCTAAGCTACAATCCTGTGTTATGACATAACAGAATCAAAATACTATATTTTACAACTGCCACTGTTAATCTTGTCACATTTACCTTTGTGGAATACTGTATGTCACAACGGGTCCTAAAAATACCATAAGTGCATCATCCCATTTCTCAGAATACTTCTGGTCTAAGGTTCTTATGTCCCACATTAGGATACAAAATATAAATGTATTTGCAAAAATACAGTGGGTTTACGAGGAGCAGAAAGGAGGAAACGTTCCATTTGTGTTGCAAAGTTTACACCATTTACACCATGATGTTTTGCTGCTATGGTGCTATTTTTGGACGGAACTATTGCAATCCTGCCTACACCCTGATGTTGCAATTCATCAAACCTACATTTTCATTGTCATCATGGTTTAAAAGGAAAAATAAAATGCTTATTGGCTTAGGTTGGCGCTAATACAGTAAGTCAGGGTTACGCTTAGCTATTTTTACTTAGCAAAAGATACCCGTAATTACATAAAAGCCAACTGTCACTTCATCTTTTACCCTTTGTATAAAAAGCAAGACGATGAGGCAGATGTATCGATATGTGACAAAATGCATGCCCAGGGAACATTTTCATAAAGGCCAGAAATGGGGCGGGCTTATCAGTGAGCTAAATGCCAATGTAATTATTAGTGTCTGGAAATACTGAAAAGGGAAGCGTGTCCTCAGGCGCTGCACCGTACTTAATTAATAAATGTCACTTAGTAAAAGCAGTAGGCAGTGGGGGAAGAGCGTGGTGATTGAGATCCTGCTGTCCCTCAAGACCGGTTTACATTGGGAAACCCTACCAGAACCTCAGACAACACCGGGTCACTCGGTTACTCCATCTCCTGCTGATTCATGAAGTGGCTTACATCAGGATGTGCAAGCTCACCTTTAGAGTTATAGAAAGAAGGTCACAGTCACAAAGTAGAGCTTATTTATTTTGTGGGGGCGCCCCATCTGGAAGTCACCGGGGAATTGGTCTTGGATGGCAAACTCTGGTCTCACAGTAACATGCCTAAGGTCCTGGCCACTATGCGTCCTTTGCCAGGGCTTCCCCCAGGGTGGGTTTCCCCTTTGTCCCTCATTTGTTTTTTGTTTGGAAGACCCAACATAGTTCACTCAGGATATCCCAACCTCCCCACCACGTGACGGTAGTGATTCACCGAGGGGCATCTGTCAGGGTGTCCTGGCTCCCCTTGGCAGAAGAGTCTCAAAGTAGAGTAAGGGTGCACCCCTGCTGTCCCAAATTTGCTTAGTTTGACTCGTCACCTGGCTCCAGGGTGAGACCCCAGTGGGTCATGCCCGAAAGAACGAGATGAAGAAAGAGCTGAGCCGGAAGGCAAAGCTCTCTGTTTACCGATCGATCTACGTTCCTACCCTCACCTATGGTCATGAGTTATGGGTCATGACCGAAAGAACGAGATCGCGGATACAAGCGGCGGAAATGAGTTTTCTCCGTAGGGGGGCTGGACTGACCCTAAAAAAGAGGGAGGAGCTTTGGTGTCCAACGCCTTTGTGTCCTCCCGGTGGAGCTGGAAGAGGTTGCTGGAGACCGGGAAGTCTGGACTTCCCTACTGAGACTGATGCCCCCGCGACCCAGACCCGGATAAGCGGAAGAAAATGGAATAGAATGGAATGACTCATTACCAGGGACTATTTTGCCTTTGGCGACTCTACCACTACTGTGGAGGTCTAGCGTCTATTTACATTCTCTCAGTCTATGGGGAGTTCTGAACTTCTGTTTCTATACTATCCACTGCAATCCCTTATTCTTTAGCCAGTGAAGACCGCCTCTCTATGAAGTTACTTTCTATTATACGTGTGATTTTGCCATGATTTGTTTTAGAGTACACATTAAGGGAGATCCCGGAAACTCTAACGGTCAATGAATCACCATTTTGTGTTGGAGGGGTTAAAGTAAGTAAGTAATCCTGGGAGCTGTGTTGTCCAAGGGCCCCAGTAAGGTTTAAGAGGCATACCCTGGGGCTGACTTGGGAATACCGATTGACCTGATGTAGCCTGGTGCTGAAATGAGAAAGTATGTTGTTATGATGTTTTGATTCCCCTCTTCCGTACCAGAGGGTGGGAAAGAAAGATCATGCAGCTTGTTTGTAACCTTGGTTTGCAATTCACAATCATCTTAACTATTTTAAACAAACTCAGTGTACCAACTGGCGCCCTTGCTGTTAACCTTGGGAAACAGCTCTGTGTCTTGGGAGCGTGGAACATGGACTGGCCACCCCCGTCTTACGCTCTCCTCGGACAGACCTGTATAAAGGAGGGGGGAGCCCACTTCCTGTTAGTCTGCTGCGGGTGGTGTACAGAAACCGAGCCGGTTGGTGCAAACTCAAGCCAGGGTTGTAGGCTCTCCAAACCAGCGCGTCACGGTAAGAGCCACTTACTTGTGTGTCTGAGTCTTTCTCAGTAAAGCCGATCACCCACGATCATGAACTAACAAATAAAAGTGTTTTTCAACACAGGTGCCCTTGGTAAGGTCTGCCAAGGCCACACAAGACCTCATCCCGTGTCACTTGTTGAGGTTGGTGTCCCGTGGGGACATCCGAAATAAATACTCTCTCTACTTTCTCCATTGTACATACTGTAGTGTGCTGTCANCTACGTGCCATTCGGTCCTTGTACAATCGAAGCAGGAGCCTGGTTCGCATTGCCAGCAGTAAGTCGAGCTTGTTTCCGGTGAACGTTGGCCTCCGCCAAGGCTGCCCTTTGTCACCGATTCTGTTCATAATCTTCATGGACAGAATTTCTAGGCGCAGTCAAGGTGTTGAGGGAGTCCAGCTTGGTGACCTTAGGATCTCGTCTCTGCTATTTGCAGACGATGTGGTCCTTATGGCCTCATCAGGCTGTGACCTTCAGCGTTTACTGGAGCGGTTTGCAGCTGAGTGTGAAGCTTCTGGAATGAGACTCAGCACCTCCAAATCCGAGGCCATGGTTCTTAGTCGAAAATGGGTGGACTGTACCCTCTGGGTTGGGAGTGGGGTCTTGCCTCAGGTGGAGGAGTTCAAGTATCTCGGGGTCTTGTTCACGAGTGAGGGAAGGTTGGAGCGTGTCCTAGGGCTTTCCCGGGCGCCTCACTGGTGAGGTGTTTCGGGCCTTCTCAGCCGGGAGAAGGCCCCGGGAAAGCCCTAGGACACGCTGGAGGGACTATGTCTCACAGCTGCCCTGGGAACGCCTTGGTGTCCTCCCGGTGGAGCTGGAGGAGGTCGCCGGAGATCGGGAAATCTGGACTTCCCTACTGAAACTGCTGCCCCCGCGACCCGGACCCGGATAAGCGGAAGAAAATGGAATGGAATGGAATCCATATTAGGGCGCCATGTATATGTATTTTCTTTGCGCATTATATTTTGCGTCTTCTGCACTTTTTTTAGTTATTTTTTTTCAATGTGTATGCTTCTTTTCATTGAATACCAGTGGTCGTCAGTTGAAGGCCTTTGGTGATACAGCGTTTTGTAGTAACATACGCATTCCCATAAATAAATTCCAAACGTAATTTTGATCCGTAAACACGAGACTTGTTTGAGAACCAGTTACAAAACAGTGTGCCACACAACAATAACTACATACTCAATATTGCTGCACTTGTCTCAGTCGCTTGACTCTCGCAACCATCATTAAGGATAAAGCTCTCTCTTTATTGAAAAAACAAAACAGGCTACTGCCAGCTGCAACCATGCCAAAGCAGCAAACCTAACAGTCCTCTGTTCATGCACCTGTCTTCCTTCTCTTGCACCCACCCACCCACACACACACACACACACACACACAGTCTGGACTCATGTCTCATTCACAGACGTTCAGAAATGACAAAACTCTTTAACATTACAGTACACATAACTGCTAGGTCGCTAATCCTCATAGCAACATGCTTGCCGTTCACAGCGCCCAAACAGTTGTGCTAGTTGGATCTGGAACTATAACAGATCATAATGCCCGAAGTAATGTCTTTGAGTCAGCCATTCCCTCACACGCACTGTTCGTGCTTTCATTTTTGCAGTTAGGTTAATGCATTCTTCATGCTCCTTCTGTAATCTCTTTCAGCAGCTGCAAGATAATATAGACACCTTTTTTTTCTGCAATGAGAGTGCCATTTAATGTGTAACTTTAGTATAATCAGTCTTCAAGACTTTCAAGCACACCATATAAATTACATGCATTGCCACGATGAATTGCAGCACATGGCAAAATTTGTCTCAAGGTGTCAACGTGGCATTAGGAGTTAAGTTAGGTCAAATTTAGCTGCAAGATCCAAGGTACACCAAAACCATACATCACAGTCTAGCAAAGGCAGCATACAAAAAAAACATGTCATCTCCCTAGCGTCTATAACACTTGTATGTGGCGCATGTTATCCACCATGCTTGACTGCAGCTGACAGGTAAATCCCCTGGCTGGAGTCGTCTTTTTTTTTTTATTTATAAATTTTTTAATGCTCGTAAAAGGATTTCTGTGTATAAAACGGCACCTCTCAGGATGGCCAGGACTGCAAATTTTACCAAATAAAGAAATAAAAACAAAATTCTGTCTTAAATAGCTGAATTTGATCATCTCGAATGCACTTAAAGCAGACAAAATAACAAATCTTCATTTATGATTTTGTTCTTGACCTTCCAAAGATTACAAAAGTTAGTTTATAAGAAAATATCTAAACAATAAGAGAATATATTTACAATGGAATCTCAGTTAGAGCCTGCCCTAGTTAGATTTACGTAAATTTAAAGTAACTTTTAATGTGGAAATACCTTTTGCTTTATTAGTATACTTGGACATTCCTGAAAACAAACTAAATATGAATTCAACGTAAGTTACTCCTCATTGCTAATAATGTCTCAGCTAAAGTGTGATTCAAATGTTTTGCTACTAATAAAGCAATTAGTGTTAAGTAAACAGAGTTTCAGACATGTGTGCTGTCATTTTCAGAAAGCATGTCATATCCTTTCACTGCTATGCGGATGACACACAGGTCTACATGTCGCTGGAAAAGGGTAGTACCTGGTCAATCAATTCACTTCTGTCCTGCCTTGCTGAAGTTAAAGACTGGATGTCAATTAGCTTTCTCAATTTTATGAGAAAAAAATTGAAGTTATTGTGTTTGGACCAGGTAATACCTGTAGAAACTGCCCTTTTGATTTGGGCCTCTTAGCATCACTAGAAAAGTCTGTGGGCTCTACCTTGGGTTTTAAAATGGACACTGATTTTAAGTTGGATCGGCAAATCAGTGCAGTGGCCAGACTAGCTTTTTTCACATGAGGCGCCAAGCTAAAGTCAAGCCTTTTCTTGCACATAAGCACTTTGAAATAGCGATCCATGCTTTTATCACTTCACGGCTGGACTACTGTAACGCACTGTCTGCGTTACAGTTACAGTCTGCACCTGTTTTATTGTGCTGTATAGTTTTTATTGTTTCATTAGTGATTCTATTTTTTTTATTGTTGTACTATGTTTTTAGCTAGTCTTTTATTCTGTATGCACTGTACAGCACTTTGTCTCAATCACTGATTGTATGAAAGCGCTTTATAAATAAAGTTGAGTTGAGAGTTGAGTTTTAGCTTGATTTAAATGTTCACTTTATTTGAAGCTGTTAATACATACACACACACACACACACACACACACATATATATATATATATATATAATCCTGTCCTGTGTTTTGTGTTTCATTCAATAGGATTTAGGAGAAATTGCCATATTCCAGACATAGTTGCAAATGGTGATTAATCATAATTAATTAAATAGATTAAAAAAACAGTTTTATCATTTGAAAGCTCTATTATATATATATATATATTTATATATACATACTGTAAATGACAATTGAAAGAGATACGTAAATGAACATTTAACATTTATACTAGGGATGTCTGAGAATATTGGGCCACCGATATTATCGGCCCAATACTGACGTAAAAATGTAATATCAGTAGATATCGGTAATGGGTAGGGACGAGCTGGATAATCCATTTTAATAATGCATTTTTGCCAAGTATGAACATGAAACGAGTATAGACCATCATTATCCGTAAAAAGTAAGCTTTTCATTTGTGAGTGGGGCATTAGGCTCTTGCGTGATATGTGCGCTTCATGTAAGGCTGTTGTACATTTTACTCCCTGGGGACGTACGTGTGTTCGCCTCGTACGAGGCAAGCGCGTTAATGTCAGATACGCTATGTAAGCAGCCGCTGTGAGTCCACAGAGGTAAAAAGTCTTAAAGTTACTTAGTAAACTTGTTTTGTAACGAATATGGTGCATTTGACAAGACAGAGCTGTATGGCTTGTATTGTGCTGTCCACTGTGTTTTTTGTCTGCTTGCTTCTAATTTGACTAGTGATAAAAAGTCAGTTGGAAAACTTTGCTTGTAGTACTGAACGTGGTGCTTTTGAGAAAAATACAGTCAACAAGGCTGTTGACAAATTATTTTTGCCATCATTGGATTGTTTGCATGAATCTTCAACTTCGCACAGATCATTAAATGTATTCATTCATTTTTTATACGGCTTATCCTCATTAGGGTCGCGGGTATGCCGGAGCCTATCCCAGCTGACACAATTTGAATCTCAAATTTGAGGCTGTTTTGTAGTTTTAAAAAAACAAACAATAAATATAGCAACTTATGATCAATCTGTCAATTTTATACTTAAAATATCTAAGCCCCACCCATTTCAGGTTAACCACGCCCACATAGTGTTTACGCCTTGCCCACTCTGAGTACAGATACAAATAGTGGTGTACTCACTCATTCTTTGTATTGGGTATTATTCATGAAATGAATGAAAACCAGTTTTAACAACCGGTTTCTGTATATAGGCCCATGGTCTCTAATATTTTGCGGCACGCAAATGACCTCATCAAACCACAACTGAAATGGGTAAACCTCCGTGGTTGGATTGTAACAAGCTTGCCTCCACTGTACCTGACTAAGATTTTCTCTGTGGTGTCTCCTTTCGGATATTAAACTTTCAATTTACATTGACTGCAAATGCAAGGCAGAACCAAGGCTTCTTCCTTCAATACTTTCAATGCCCAAATTATGAAGTTTATCGCACTGGATAACCAGCTCCTCTCAATTGTGCAAAACTTCGACTTCACCAAACTGGAGATCCTCGAGCCATGCTTTTGCCACACCCAATCACAAGTATTCCAATATCGTTATATCGGATTTCGGCAAAAAAAAAGACATCCCTAGTTTTTACCTTCATTGAAGACCTAATTCTTGAAGTGACTGTTCCCCAACACATGATGTGGTAACGAGATCAACACGGACACCACCTTCCTGTTTTGTCATGAGTTATTTCTTGAATTCAATATTGTTTCTCACATTCTTTATCAAATGCTGGCCCTCGCAACTTTCTTTGGCTCCATTTTGCGTTACTGGGGTGAGAAACAGTAATAACACTGACGCGTAACATTTTTACCTTAGAAAAAACTCATTTGGTTAGTGTCCGTTTCAGTTAGTGCCGGACCTTCTGGAACTAATTAATGATGCTAATCAAGGTTTCACTTTATAATTAATTAATTGATGATGCATATTATATATGCTGTGTTATTTTGTTTGTGCAATCTGCAAGAGGTTTTTTGGGCTGTTTTTTGTGCATTATGTGCATCTTTTTTGGCATATTTGTTTCAGATGCAGAGGATGAGGACATAGATGGATTTGTGGGAGAAGAGTGATTAAAAAATACAATGAGTCTATTGTAAAATAGTAGAGTAAAGTTCAACTAAATTCACTGTTTTGCTTCTGCTGCCTTTTTTTGTAGACTGTATGTTTTTAGCATGCGCCCTAAAATACAGTAAATTAGGAAAATTCCACACAAAACAAAAACGTTTTGGCAAGATTGACAACCTTTCACAAAGCAAACACATTTTTGTAAGTCGAAGCAAATAAAAAAACAAATCAGAAAGGTCTTTTAATATCCCGGAACATTCGTATTCCGAGGTTCCACTGTACACAGTTTCACATAGTGTAGCTTGTAAATTATTGGTGGTCGCAAGGACTGAAGCCATCAAGAACAATCACTTCTTCACCACCTTCTGATCAACCATGGCTGGGTCATCATGATGAGGGTCTCCGGTGTAATTATCCTAACGAATTCAGCAGCAGCATGAAAATATCTTGAATGCATTTGACTCTTTGCTAGTTGGTGCTGCTGCTGTCAAAATAAATGCTGACTTTTCCTCTATGGAAGAATGTCAGTGACACGCGCCTTCTAGCTCATGCACGCATGACCCTTTAAGGATGCAGAAGTACTGCTAGTGCCTCCCGTATGACATTTCTATGTATTATGTTGTCCAATTAGCAAGAATAATGATGTCATACTACATTGAAGACATTTCACAGGCTGTATGTAATGTTGTATAATTTAGTCATCTTGATGTTTTGTTAAGTAGTGGTAGTTGGGCTATATAAAACTCCGGTTTCAACTCCAACTGACCTAGTGCTCATTTTTGGTAGAGATGTGTGCAAGTGATAGCAATGTTTACTGTGATTTCTGCTCTTCCTCTTCCCCGGGCTATCGCTGCTAACAAATCTCAGAGAGAATGCATTTTGTTCAGGAAGGCTGCTTGTGCATTTTTATTTATTTATTTTTTGTTTCTCCTAAGGGATTCAACTAGCTAGTTTCTAGTGACGGCATATTATCTTGCTCCAGCTGCTGCAAGGAGACAGCTCCAGGTATTTATGTCTATCATTGAAAAAATATGGGAATTTTTTGTGAACACAACAGCAGTGCTGCAGATTTCCAGCAAAAAAAGTAAACAAATAAATAAGACAGAGCCCTGTTTGCATAGGACGTCTGTTTTGTATCCTCCCAGTGGGTTTAGCTGCGTGTGCGTGCCTGCCCACCCACCCGCCTGAGCTGAAGCACCAGAAACATAACAGATGGTGCCCCCCCCGCATTAGAAGTGTTTTATTTCCCCGTGGAAGCCAGATATGTCAGGAATAAGCATGTGCAACATTAGTCATTTGGAATATTCATGCACCCCTTACGCCGCCCGACGCGTTCCTTTCACAGCCAAAACAGAGAGAAATTCTTTTGAGGAAGGGGAAGAAGATGATCATCAGCTTACCTTTAGTTTAAGGGGCTTTGAAAATGTTATAAATGTAAAATTATGCGGTGGAACAGCCAAATTTCAATAGACAATTCTGGTATTTTCCAAAAAAATGTTGCACAAAACTTCGCAATTCAAAGATGATGGCAAAAAAGACATGAAGATACATTAAAGAAAGAACCAAGTAAAGATGCAAAAGAATCCGCAAAAGGAAAGGTTAAGGACTTGCTCTGAATAACGTACAGTCGATGGCGCAAAACTAATGTGCTCATAATAGCAATAAATGATGTACATCAATGTACACTAGGCATATTTTGTTGTTATAGTATTATAAATGACCAAATAACAGCAAATTTTTAATTTAAAATATAAACATAACCAATGTATTTCTTTATAACTTTTATAGAAATATAATAATAATAGTAATTAATAGTTTTTATTTAGAAAAGGGTAAATATTAGTTTTGATGCCCAATTTCAGCATATGCCAATAATTCTATATAGTGTCTATGTGTTTGTATGGCAATTGATGAAAGGATGGCTAGTCTTTTAATCTCCATCCTTTGATGAAGCAATGGTACGATAACGCAGACAGACGCCGCTATCTAATCTGAAAATACTTTTTTTTTTTTTACTATGGAAATGACTGCGGTCTTATCAAGTGTGGCCAAGCGAAGGGACTCAATCAAGTTGCACTGAAGGCCTGACTTTTTTGTCTCATCTATTTCTTTTTTTTTAAATCGGGAAATAGGAAATGAAAAGGATAGTATCTCGCATGACTTTTTTTTCGTGAAGGAAAACAAAGGGGATGTTTGGAAAAGAAAGAAATATGGCTGAAAAAGTGAAGTATGAAAGGTCTTGGCACACATTTTTCTATTTCATTGTGTTTGAAGTCACGTGCAAGTATGGAATTCCAACTACTTGTCATGAGAGGTGTCTGCCTATTGTACAAAACCTTAAGCCTGCATCACAATTAATCTTAGAGAAAACGATTGAATGGGCTTTTTCTTTTGGCTTTTGCGAAAGAAGGATGCGCATCAACAAGGAGTGTCATCTCATAGATCAGAAGTCATATATTCTAAGCTACAATCCTGTGTTATGACATAACAGAATCAAAATACTATATTTTACAACTGCCACTGTTAATCTTGTCACATTTACCTTTGTGGAATACTGTATGTCACAACGGGTCCTAAAAATACCATAAGTGCATCATCCCATTTCTCAGAATACTTCTGGTCTAAGGTTCTTATGTCCCACATTAGGATACAAAATATAAATGTATTTGCAAAAATACAGTGGGTTTACGAGGAGCAGAAAGGAGGAAACGTTCCATTTGTGTTGCAAAGTTTACACCATTTACACCATGATGTTTTGCTGCTATGGTGCTATTTTTGGACGCAACTATTGCAATCCTGCATACAACCTGATGTTGGAAGTCATCAAACCTACATTTTCATTGTCATCATGGTTTAAAAGGAAAAATAAAATGCTTATTGGCTTAGGTTGGCGCTAATACAGTAAGTCAGGGTTACGCTTAGCTATTTTTACTTAGCAAAAGATACCCGTAATGACATAAAAGCCAACTGTCACTTCATCTTTTACCCTTTGTATAAAAAGCAAGACGATGAGGCAGATGTATCGATATGTGACAAAATGCATGCCCAGGGAACATTTTCATAAAGGCCAGAAATGGGGCGGGCTTATCAGTGAGCTAAATGCCAATGTAATTATTAGTGTCTGGAAATACTGAAAAGGGAAGCGTGTCCTCAGGCGCTGCACCGTACTTAATTAATAAATGTCACTTAGTAAAAGCAGTAGGCAGTGGGGGAAGAGCGTGGTGATTGAGATCCTGCTGTCCCTCAAGACCGGTTTACATTGGGAAACCCTACCAGAACCTCAGACAACACCGGGTCACTCGGTTACTCCATCTCCTGCTGATTCATGAAGTGGCTTACATCAGGATGTGCAAGCTCACCTTTAGAGTTATAGAAAGAAGGTCACAGTCACAAAGTAGAGCCTATTTATTTTGTGGGGGCGCCCCATCTGGAAGTCACCGGGGAACAGGTCTTGGATGGCAAACACTGGTCTCACAGTAACATGCCTAAGGTCCTGGCCACTATGCGTCCTTTGCCAGGGCTTCCCCCAGGGTGGGTTTCCCCTTTGTCCCTCATTTGTTTTTTGTTTGGAAGACCCAACATAGTTCACTCAGGATATCCCAACCTCCCCACCACGTGACGGTAGTGATTCACCGAGGGGCATCTGTCAGGGTGTCCTGGCTCCCCTTGGCAGAAGAGTCTCAAAGTAGAGTAAGGGTGCACCCCTGCTGTCTTAAATTTGCTTAGTTTGACTCGTCACCTGGCTCCAGGGTGAGACCCCAGTGGGTCATGCCCGAAAGAACGAGATGGCGGATACAAGCGGCGGAAATGAGTTTTCTCCGTAGGGGGGCTGGACTGACCCTAAGAAAGAGGGAGGAGCTTTGGTGTCCAACGCCTTTGTGTCCTCCCGGTGGAGCTGGAAGAGGTTGCTGGAGACCGGGAAGTCTGGACTTCCCTACTGAGACTGATGCCCCCGCGACCCAGACCCGGATAAGCGGAAGAAAATGGAATAGAATGGAATGACTCATTACCAGGGACTATTTTGCCTTTGGCGACTCTACCACTACTGTGGAGGTCTAGCGTCTATTTACATTCTCTCAGTCTATGGGGAGTTCTGAACTTCTGTTTCTATACTATCCACTGCAATCCCTTATTCTTTAGCCAGTGAAGACCGCCTCTCTATGAAGTTACTTTCTATTATACGTGTGATTTTGCCATGATTTGTTTTAGAGTACACATTAAGGGAGATCCCGGAAACTCTAACGGTCAATGAATCACCATTTTGTGTTGGAGGGGTTAAAGTAAGTAATCCTGGGAGCTGTGTTGTCCAAGGGCCCCAGTAAGGTTTAAGAGGCATACCCTGGGGCTGACTTGGGAATACCGATTGACCTGATGTAGCCTGGTGCTGAAATGGGAAAGTATGTTGTTATGATGTTTTGATTCCCCTCTTCCGTACCAGAGGGTGGGAAAGAAAGATCATGCAGCTTGTTTGTAACCTTGTTTTGCAATTCACAATCATCTTAACTATTTTAAACAAACTCAGTGTACCAACTGGCGCCCTTGCTGTTAACCTTGGGAAACAGCTCTGTGTCTTGGGAGCGTGGAACATGGACTGGCCACCCCCGTCTTACGCTCTCCTCGGACAGACCTGTATAAAGGAGGGGGGAGCCCACTTCCTGTTAGTCTGCTGCGGGTGGTGTACAGAAACCGAGCCGGTTGGTGCAAACTCAAGCCAGGGTTGTAGGCTCTCCAAACCAGCGCGTCACGGTAAGAGCCACTTACTTGTGTGTCTGAGTCTTTCTCAGTAAAGCCGATCACCCACGATCATGAACTAACAAATAAAAGTGTTTTTCAACACAGGTGCCCTTGGTAAGGTCTGCCAAGGCCACACAAGACCTCATCCCGTGTCACTTGTTGAGGTTGGTGTCCCGTGGGGACATCCGAAATAAATACTCTCTCTACTTTCTCCATTGTACATACTGTAGTGTGCTGTCATTGCATTACAACATTGCATGTAAGTCAGGAACAGTACCTCTTGACTGGCAGACCGGGGTGGTGGTCCCCATTTTTAAAAAGGGTGACCGGAGGGTGTGTTCCAATTATAGGGGGATCACACTCCTCAGCCTCCCAGGGAAAGTCTACTCCAGGGTGCTGGAGAAAAGGGTACGACCGTTAGTCGAACCTCGGTTACAGGAGCTGCAATGTGGTTTTCGTCCCGGTCGCGGAACACTGGACCAGCTCTACACCCTTGCAAGGGTACT
>QODF01000027.1:148736-244198 GCA_024372805.1 Oostethus manadensis | reverse complement strand
TTAGTATTGTCTATTATTATGGATTGGACTGAAAGCTAAGACTTCTGTTGTTTTATAATGTTAATCTCAGCAACAACAAAAAAATCCAAAATAATAAATTCCATGAATAAAAACATCCTTTTTTAAAACCGTTTTGAATAGTCATCACAAAGAGATTTACAACCATAATATTTACTGTTTCCTCTATTGGTCAGTATGCCCAAGTAGCTTTAGCGCTATTGATTTTTGGGAATGTGATAGAGGGTGGGAGACCTTGTTGGTAAATTTTTGCAAGCTGCAAAGCAAAAATAGGATTTGGTTCTTGCTTTCTCGAAGCTGGCACAGGTTAAATGCTGCTCATGGCAGCAGATTGGCCAGCATGGCTGGCTGAGAGGAAAGCTGGGAAGGTTCTCACAGGGGGTGAGAATATGTGACTGTGCCAAAATGTCAATGAGTTACTTCCTTACTTTGAGCTTCAAAAATTACTTGCGCATATTTTATAGCAGTGAGAGTGAACGTTCGTCTTCCAAATCACCAATGTAAAGTTAGAAAGAAATATGAGAAATGTGTCATTGGTGTGATTTATTCCCTTTGCTGCACTTTGTGGCATGAGGAGGATTTATCATGAGATATTTGAGAATTACCAGTGGATTCAATGTACAAGGTAGCATTTTTATTTTATTCCGGTATTAAACGACACCAAAGGAGGTCTTCATTATAACTAATATATTACTTTATTAGATACATATTTAATGTTCTTTTCTCTAATAAGTTGCCATGATAGAGTCAAATGAAGAAGAAAAGATGAGAACAAACTGCAGTTTTATCTGCAGACTGTCCAGAACACGCTGCTTGAGACTGTGTAAGCCTAAAAAAAAGAACATACAGTATGTTATTCTTGCTATAAATAGGAATAGCAACACAAGTAACAAAAGGGGACCCAGAAAAGCACATAGTAGCTTTCTTTATTACAAAGAAGGAAGGGGAGAAAGATGGGCAATCAGGCAACGAGTCAGTCATACTGTGCCAGAACATTTGCTTTCTCGGTCAGGAAATTAAAAAAAGAAAAGCATGCCAAGAGTCCACAATGCAATCAGGAGGCTTTGTGCATGCTGCCATGACAGCCACTTCCTTCGCCAACATTCATACGCGCAAAAGAAAACTTCCTCAACCCGCTTTTCCAAGCCGACATGTGAGCCAGACAGTAGCCTTCGAGTGTTCATCATTAAATGAATTGATTGGAACTTAAAGAACTTCACATGAAGCTAATTGCGGCTGATGCACAAGTTAGTTTACAGCAGTGGTTTTCAAACTGGGCGGTGCGCCCCCATAACAGGATGGGGGGCGCGGGGCTACCATGCACACTTTTCATTATTATAATATTTTTTGGACTACAAGCTGCTACTTTTGTCTCCCCCTGAAAACCCAGCGACTTTAATAACGAAGCGCCTTGTTTATGGATTTTTTTGCCACTTTGGATGTGTTCAAATCCTCTACTGACTTAGCGCAAGTGATCCAACAACACTCTTATTAAGTTTCCGTGTATAACCGCGCGCGTTCTGAGAACGTTGTTCAACGCACCCTTAACATCATCCCTTTTTCCTTGCAGATCTTTCTCAGCAAGTTGGACACGTCCACGTGGTCTCTACATGGCGAGTCATATAAACTGAAAACAATTTTATTTCTAAAAGGGGTGTGCGGCAAAAAAAGTTTGGGAACCACTGGCTTACAGGGATAATTACACAAAAACTAAATGTGGAAGTGATCTTTTTTCTCCCGTGACCCGAACTCGGATAAGCGGAAGAATATGGATGGATGGATCTTTTTAATAATAACAAATAATACATTTGGAATCTCAGGAACTGTTTGAAAAATCGAAAACATGTATCATTAACCAAATACTAGACACATGACAATTTTTACAAATGTCTTATTGCCAATTTCTGGAGCGTGTCCCTCATGTATTAAGTAATACATAAACAGTGCAATGGAGCACATTTATTTAGTATACACGGTTGAAATTTGGTCCATCAAATTCTCTAAGACAAGCATTTTTAGCACACCTGGCAATGGCCAAAAATGACTCTTAAATTTCGGTTAATGATTCCTCCACATACAGTATTTATATGAAGTCGTGTGTGGTTTTTATCTGCATTTTAAAAAATAGACTGGGTTTTTGCAATGTGCCACCTATGTGGGATGGTGGCACACTGCAAAACCCAGTTCTCATACTCAGGTAGTCATAGTCCTCATACCCAACTAAACATATGACTTGGAAATGGCCAAAATATGGCCTAACACTGCTTGCTTGTTAGCAAAACAAATGACTTTTGGTATGTTTTTCGGGAATGGCTTGTTTTTTGTGACATTTTTTGTGCATTGTGTGACAACAAACATTTACAAGATTTCATTTTTCTACACCATGCTGGTTGCTGGGAGCTAATTTTTTTTCAACACATGCTCGTGCCTCGAAGGAATTTGTTCTAGCTAAAAGCAGCTCCTTTTGTGTAATCCTGTTAACTTCATGGAAATGCCCAAAACATTGCTTCCTTGAAACTAAAATGTCCTACAGCATGGGTCCTTGAGACTTTCTTCTGTGTTAGAGAGGTAGGGAGTCCACTTCATGTCAAAACTCCCATCCTTCCTTTGTCTACCCCCCTCCTCTTCCCGGCCTATCTGTCTGACCCCCCTATCTGTATGTAGCTAGTTGGTCAAGAATATGAACATTATTTCAATAAATTTGTATTTCAAAATCATGCAATGTTACTATTTCCTTATAGGTCCTCCGTCCGACCGTGTCGCCCTTTGGGTCTAAACTGGCCGAATACATGAGGCATTTGAGTCTATTCAGATTCTCCCACCACCATCACGCCCCCCGATCATGTGAATATTGTCAAACGAATGATCTGACCATGAACGATCATGCATTACTTCATTAATGTCCAAGGTGTGTCACGCGGTACATCCTGGGTTTGCTATGAATGTTTCCATTCACCATAAATTCTTCTCCTCCACCCTGCTCTCACTACATATCACAATGTCACCTGCAAACATCATAGTCCATGGAGATTCCCATCTAATCTCGTCCGTCAGCCTGTCCATCACCATAGCAAACAAGAAGGAGCTCATAGCTAATGCCTGATGGAGTCCCACCTTCACTCGGAACTCTTCTGTCACACCTACAGCACACCTCACTACTGCCTGACAGTCCTCGTACATGTCCTGCACCGCTCTAACATACTTCTCTGCCACGCCAGACTTCCTCATACAATACCACAGTTCCTCTCTCGGCATCCTGTCATAAGCTTTCTCCAGATCTACAAAACACATTTGTTCGGACTGTCATGTGTTTACACAACTCCAAGCAGCAAATACAGCAGGATGAAACAGACATGGAAGACCTCACGCTGGGCGCCGAAATAAAAACGAGGACAATAAGAATATTGGACCTCAAAATAAAGAAGCTGGTGGTGAGTTCATTAAGTCTTCATTGCACACTGCAACACAAATTTTTTATATTATTATTATTTTCCTCCAAGAAGAGCACACATTGTAAGAAACTAAAGGTCTGACAGAATGAATACAATGCTTTGGGTTTGTGGAACGTACAGACAGTCAGGGCAGGCATAGCAACTTTGCATCCTTCCTAAGAACTGATTGCTTGGAAGTTGAAACGCCGACCGTATTTTTAAGGTTCGGCAAAAGTCAATTTTATCAAACAATTCATGGCAATGAAAAAGTCTTTAATCAAGTAGTACGTATCAACCAAATCGACCAAAATAAAGGTATCTTCATACTTAAATATAATGGAACCCCGATTTACCAAACCTTATTATACGAAAAATTCCCAACACAAGTTGGGCTTTGAAGAAATTTCTGTCCTATTTAACAACAAAATACAAAAATGAAAATGGAAAGTGGTGCCCAGAATTTTTCAGGGTCTCTCAAAGGATAACGACAAAGGAGCACTCCTCCAAACATATGGTAGAGGTTTAGGAAAAAACTGTGCCACAGAGATCAGGATAACCTTGACAATTGGTATAAGTCTTGAATTTTTTTTTAAATTTTGTTAAAAGGTTTACCCTACAGCTGCCTAAGTCGTTTTCAACCCCCCCGCGCATTCTAAATGCCCCCCTTGCGCCTACTCTTCCTTTTACATTGACTTCATCCAGCTGACTGATCTCTGAGCCACATCTTTCCCTAGGCTGATTCCTGGAGTGGAGTTCTTCGTCGTCCTCTCCCGCATGCTTTGATACTTACCATAATGAGTGCTGGAGGGGGTGGACACCCCCAAGTATTACCCACACCTGATGCCTTCTTCTAGCCTTTGTTCCTAATCGATCGCCAACTGGGAAAGCAACTCCCTAACACTTGTTGAGCGACCCTGCCTGGGTTTTGAACCACCATCCCCTGCACCATGAATCTGCGGTGCTACCAGCGAGTTAGACAGCTGGCAAATACTCATGATATTGTATCATGGTGACGGTGACGAAAGATGCTGTCCCTTGAGAAAGGAAGCCATTGGTTTGTCTTTTTCTAGACAAAACAAGTACAGTTGGATACCCAACATTACCATCTGCCCCGATCGAGTTTTGAACCCCAACTACCTTGCACCTGCCAAACCTGCCTACCAAAGTCATATCTCAGAAGCTAAGCACGGCAGGGCCTGGTCAGCACTTGGATGGGAGACCTCAGTGGAACACTAGGTGCCACAGTGGGAAGAAATAAAAACTTTCCTTGTGCTCTTAGGCAAGGCACTTCACCCACATTGCCTAGTATGAAAGTGGTGTGTGTGTGTGTGAGTGTCGGTGGTGGTCGGAGTGTTTGATGGCGCACACTGGCAGCCTCACTTTCCGTCAGTCTGCCCCAGGGCAGCTGTAGCTACATAGTGGTTTACCATCACTAAGTGTGGTGTGAATGAATAATGATGACCTCAGTGTAAGCGCTTTGATAAAGCGCATAACAAGTGTAATTCATTATTTTTATCATTATTTTAATATTATAGAAGTGCTACCAGAGGAGCTATCCAGCTAGCAAACCTGCACCATATTGTGCTGGTGGTGTTGATGACCTAGAATAATAGCATGGATGTCTGTCCTTTCCGCCTCCTTTAACTTGCCGCCTTCAAGTTTGGCATGCTTTCCCAATACATTTATCCGGTTACGTGTGGATACGTTTTTTTTAAATACGAGGTCATGTGGACACCATTTTTTTCATAAACGAAGAAGGAAAAATATACGTTTTTCATAATACCCTGCTGTGTGTGGACAAGGCATCAGAAATGACCACAAAACTTCTTTCTGCAAAGCAAAATGACCAACTTCTTGTTTGTTTTTAGGCAAGAGTACTCGAGACTTTTTCATTTTACCAGGTCATTTGTTTATGTCAGTCGGACATACTGATTGCAGGGGCTAATTTTAAATTCTTCCAACAAACTGCTCTGCTGGGCTTTGTAACATAGTGTTGATATGTTCCATACCCTAACATTTTTGCTCTGACAGGCAGCAAAACTGACTGCATAAACCTACAAACAAAAACGCAATCCAACCTCTACTGAACAAATATTTACTAGTACTGCACTTCTGTTATTATTTAATTCCATAATATACAACACACAGCATCAGGCACATTAGCGGCTATGATACAGTACTTCAGTACTCCCCAACTCACACTTGGCAATCTCACCCTATCATCAAGTCACTACATCTTAGAATTAAATCATAAAAAGGGACAAACAAAATGGGGGGAGAGAGAAATGGTCTCATCCCTGGCTATAGTGCAGCGCTGTTGCAATGAAAAACAAATGTAAGCAGGATAGATGCCGAGAAGTCGGGGAATGAAAACGTCAGAAAAAATGGGAGGGAGTTGCGGGCAAAAAAAGGTGTGAGGTAGAATGGGCAAAAAAAATGATAGAGTCCCTGAAGGAAAAGGTTCAAGTCTTCAGCGTATAGAGGGAGAAGGGGGGCTATGTTTACTAATGGACGCCATCACTCATCGGCCGGCGTTGCCCTGGCAATAGCACAGGGCTGGTCGTAAAAATTAGAGAGGCTTAGCAAGAAAATGGAGTGCATCAGCAAGAGATTGTAGGGAGCGACGCCTGACTGTGGCGCTTATTATCTCACCTAGACTGTTCTCTATTAGCGACTGGAAGGAGTGCATACACTGTATTGTGTTGTAATTACATTTATTATTACATTTATTGTATAGTCAGTGTGCTGTCAGTGTTTTGGCAATAGATACAGAACATCAAGAGAGGAGAAATATGACCTTAACACTAAACAACAACACTAAAAACTATGAATGTCCAGATCCACTTTTGTGGCTGTTCCAATCCAGTACTGGTCCTTTTTTGTTTGTTTTTAAAATAAGCTTTTGCTACAAACATGTATTTGTGGTCTTGAATATGAAACCAAAGTATGAATTTACTTTTTAATTACACAGCATGACCAGCAATATTGTATGGCTTTTGTAACTGGTGGCCGGGCCTGCACCCATGGGGCCCAGTCGGGCACAGCCCGAAAAGGTAACGTAGGTCCCCCCTCCCATGAGCTCACCACTCGTGGGAGGGGTCAAAGGGGTCGGGTGCAAAGAGAGCTGGGTGGCGGCCGGAGGCAAAGGCCTTGGCGGTCCGATCCTTGGCTACAGAAGCTAGTTGTCGATACGTGGAATGTCACCTCACTGGCAGGAAAGGAGCCTGAGCTGGTGCGTGAGGTGGAGAAATTCCAGCTAGATATAGTCGGACTCACCTCAACGCACAGCAAGGGCTCTGGAACCAGTCCTCTCGAGAGGGGCTGGACTTCATTCCACTCTAGTGTTGCCGGCAATGAGAGGCGACGAGCAGGGGTGGCAATTCTTGTTGCCCCCCCGGCTCCAAGCCTGCACTTTGGAGTTTAACCCAGTAAACGAGAGGGTAGTTTCCCTACGCCTTCGGGTGGGGGGGACGGGTCCTGACTGTTGTTTGCGCTTATGCGCCAAACAACAGTTCAGAATACCCGCCCTTTTTGGAGTCCTTAGAGGAAGTCTTAGAGAGTCCTCCTTTGGGGGATTCCCTTGTTCTGCTGGGTGACCTTAACGCTCATGTTGGCAACGACAGTGAGACCTGGAGAGGTGTGATTGGGAGGAACGCCCCCCCTGATCTTAACCCGAGCGGTGTTTTGTTATTGGACTTCTGTGCTCATCACGGAATGTCTATAACGAACACCATGTTCAAGCATAAGGGTGTCCACATGTGCACTTGGCACCAAGACACCATGGGCCGCAGATTGACTTGTGATTGTGTCGTCAAACTTGCAACCACATGTTTTGGACACTCGGGTGAGGAGAGGGTCGGAGCTGTCAGCTGATCACTACCTGATGGTGAGTTGGTTACGATGGTGGTGGAGGATGCCGGTCAGACCTGGCAGACCCAAACGCATTGTGAGGTTTTGCTGGGAACGCCTGGCAGAGTCCCCTGTCAGAAGGAGTTTCAACTTCCACCTGCGGGAGAACTTTGACCATGTTCCGAGGGAGGCAGCGGACTTTGAATCCGAATGGGCGATGTTTCGTGACTCTATTGTCGTTGCGGCCGATCAGAGATGTGGCCGTAAGGTGGTCGGTGCCTGTCGTGGCGGTAATCCCAGAACCCGTTGGTGAACACCAGTGGTAAGGGGTGCCGCCAAGCTGAAGAAAGAGTCCTATCAGGCCGTCTTGGCCCATGGGACTATGGAGGCAGCTGACAGGTACCGGAAGGCCAAGCGGTCTGCAACCCTGGCGGTCGCTGAGGCAAAAACCCGGACATGGGAGGAGTTCGGAGAGGCTATGGAAAACGACTTCCGGATGGCTTCAAAGAGATTCTGGACCACCATCCGCCGTCTCAGGAGGGAGAAGCAGTGCACATGCCTACCAGAGGCCGCACAGTTGCTGAGTGGTTAGCACATTGGCCACACAGTCAGGAGATCTGGAAGACCTGGGTTCAAATCTCCGTTGGGCATATCTGTGTGGAGTTTGCATGTTCTCCACGTGCGTGTGTGGGTTTACTCCGGGTACTCCGGTTTCCTCCCACATTCCAAAAACATGCATGTTAGGTTAATTGGCGACACTAAATTGTCTATCGGTATGAATGTGAGTGTGACTGGTTGTTTGTCTATATGTGCCCTGTGATTGACTGGCGACCAGTCCAGGGTGTTCCCCGCCTCTCGCCCAAAGTTTGCTGGGATAGGCTCCAGCATACTGTGACCCTAATGAGGATAAGCGGTATAGAAAATGAATGAATGCCTACCAGATTTTCTTTGCTTTTTTTACATAAAGGCTCTAACTGAAGGGCCAAGCACAGTAATCATAGCTAAATTTAATTTTGTTGCTTGCAACGTCAGTACATATGTAAGTATTTGTTTTGATGGATTACAGAGCACTGAGACAATTTGGAATCATTTGACATTTAATGACGACAGCGCTGCCAGTGGCACTTCAGTGAGGCGATGAAATTGCTTCTTTTCCCTGCGAATCAAGGGACTGCAGGTGTCGCTTTGTACGTTACCGGGGAAAGGAGAGGAGGAGAGGAAAGACAGCGACGACAAGTGCAAATAAAGTGTTTGAGTCCAAAAAGTGCGTAGAAGGATTTTATTGATGCATTAATACTGCGAAGACACAAATTACTGTATAATATAAGACATATAGTGTATGTTTAGACAGTAATAGTTGGCACAAGGCAGTAGGAGGCTGTAGTTGGTTGCCATTTTAGGCCTGAATTAGCCCAACGTCTATCTAGTTTTGTTTTTTTCTGTTGGGCCAGAATTGGCCAAACTTCTCTCTTGTTCTGCTTATTTTTCTACAGTGCCCCCTTTTTAGGCAGCAAACTAGATGGGTAGGAATGAGCTCTACTTCTCTCTCTGTGTATTTTTTTATGGCAGCACGTCTAACTGGTTGGCCCTGAATTAGTCGAAACTTATCGTTATCTTGTTTTATTGTACGGCGCCACGTTCAATTGTATTTGAGGATTCAACAGACATTTGCACTCTCAGGAAGTCTCCACCTCTGAGGTCCACATTCTTTGAAACATCGCCCCTGCCTGACGTAACTCTGCCATGTCAACACTGCGAGGGAGACGATGACAATGTGTGGCAGGAATGGGGAACCAGGAGCGCCAGGTTATTCTTTAACCTCGATCTGACAATCATCTGCTTTTGGGGATGGCCGCTGTGGGCGGACAGGATGTGTATAAAAGGACTTCCTAGAACAGAGACAAATACTGTGAAATACAAGTACTGTATTTGCATTAATAAATACACAAAAACAACTCAAGGGCAATGATAACACTGAAGTGTACAACCAACATACAGCAAATGTATTTTTAGCTACTTTTTCAAATTGAATTTAATGAATGGCATATGTATTTATAGGTTTGTAATCATTTATAATGGTGCCATTGTGGGAACGAAGTGAACAATACAGTCTTACCTTTTTTCATCACAGTGCAAGTGTACCTCCTAGTGGAAGATTGAAGCTGTTGCTAGATCAGTATCTATTTGGGGGGGAAGCGTATGGATTAGCTTAGTATGCTTAAAAAAAGGAACGAAAAAAGAATTCTAATTTTCTTCTAATTTCAGCTTGTCCCATTAGGGGTCACCACCGTGGATCCCATGTTTCCATCTTGCCCACCTGCATGTCTTCACTAACCACACCTTGAAACCTCCTCTTTGGTCTTCCCTGGCAGCCCAATATAATAACAATCTTTCCTTCTCACATGCCAGCCCATCTCAGTCTGTCTTCTCTCACCTTGTCTCTTAAGACGTCTAATTTGGGATGTTCCTCTGATCTGCTCTTTTCTAATCCTGCCCAGCTGTCAACTCTGCCACCTCCAGCTCTGCCTCCTGTCTGTTGGTCTGAGCTGCAGTCTCCAGACCATACATCAGGGCTGATCTCTTCACTTTTGCAGATACTCTTTTGTCACAGAGGACTTTTGACTCTGTGCTCTCCTGCACTCACTTCTTCACATATTTATACCTTGCTCTGAAATGCTGACCCCACTGCAAAAACAAAATTTCAGGAAAATAAGAGAGTCCCATTTCAAGCAAGAGTTCATTTTATTTTTTATAAGAGAAAAAATATCTTGTCTAGCAATTTTCACATCGGAAAAATTATTCAGTAATTATATCTTGCCAATTCTTATGAAAATATTTTTTTGCCAGAAATGAGATTTGATTCTTACAGATCCAAGCAGTATTTACGCACATTTTGCCTCCACATTGTCCCGCAATTTACTACAGTAATGCAGCTGGGATAGGCTCCAGCATACCCGCGACTTGGATAAGCGGTATAGAAAATGGATGGATGGATGCGTGCCATCTAAGAGTGAAGACTAGATTGCACACTATTTGCGTTGTGTTTATGCATACGTAGTAACTTTTTGTGACCAAAATGGTGTGCATTAGCACGAAATGACTTGCTCCCCCACAACTTATATACACCTACATGAAGTACTATTTACATCTAGTATACGACCAAGTAAACGTGACATGCATTGTTCCCGCATGGGTATGCATTGTCGCTACCGCTTCCAACTTCGGTGAAGTGTTCGTGGCCTTATTTGGTCCAATTTTGTTCCGCGTGACTTTGGAAAAATTAACCCAATTATGTGAATGAGACATGCTTTGACCCGCACCGTGCACATTATTGCGGTGCGTTCACGTTGCAACTAGTTGACGTAAATTATGCATGCCACACATTTTGAAATTAGAAATACAACTGGTTACATACACTAAACTGCACTTTTTTTTTTTTTGCCCATCATCCACAATCTTTATGTGTGACGTGAACACATATGTTTTTCTCTTTTCTGTGTGTTCTAAAGACATAAAAACAGATGGCTCATTACTGCACGTATGGGACGTGTTCCGCCTATAAAGAAAAAGTTAGAAAAAGTCTCCAAAAAGCGTCAGCAACACCATTTACATATTATGTCACGTTCATATTAACCAAGCTCCAACGCGACTCTACAGCGCGGCATTGTTACGCTGATTTATTTACAATACTGACACTTTGACACTTCGCCACACCGATCGTAGCTACGTGTTGGCCTGTTCAAGCTTCACCACAGACTCGCCCGCAGCTCGTCAGCACCGTGTTCACAATGTTTCAGACCACTACGAGATGCCGTCAGTGCTGTTGTGTCTTTATTGTGCACCGAGAAAGTATGTTCCGGTAATGACCGAAACATTGTTGGTATTACTTGCTATCATGAATAAACCTGTTACTACATGGTTACAGCTTGTATATAAAACCGTGTTGGAGGTTTTGGGAGGTGTTTTAATAGCAGTCTTTGTAGGCGGCATAGGTGGATCTCATTATGTGCACTATTGAGCTGTCTCTTTGTATCTGTTTTTATATCCTTAGAATGCACAGAGGAGCAAAAGACATGCAGTGGTTGGCAACCTTCATCTAAAGAACCATTTTGGCCCATTTCCACCCAAAAAAAAATAACTTGGAGCCACAAAACCACTAAACGCTATTATATAGTGCCCATAGAAGTCACGTTCCTTTTCTGTCTTCCTGTTCCTGTTCTTAAGCCTTTTCTTTTTTGTCCCATTAGGAGACAAATTCCTTGTTTGTGTGAACTTACGTTCATTCTTAACATTCGCAATAAAAGCGTTGTTCCAGTTCTAGTACCCCTCTCTGTATCGTCATTGTTCATTAGCGACAGAATAACCTAATGAACAATGGCAAAATAGTTGCGTCATGGTTTCTTACCTAGTTGACATACCAGAAAACCCTAGCCCTAGCACTTTGGCGGAGAATTGCACAGCGCACGCTCGACTCCCAATAGAGTCCACCAACAGGTTTTGGGGTTACCCCCAAGACAGGTACCGACCACCTTACGGCCACAGCTCCGATCAGCCACCTTGACAATGGTGGCGCGTAACATCGGCTACTTGTACACAGTGTTCGCTGCCTCCCTCGGAACATGGTTGAAGCTCTCCCGGAGATGGGAGTTGAAACTTCTTCTGACAGGGGACTCTGCCAGATGTTTCCAGCAGACCCTCACAATGCGTTTGGGTGTGCCAGGTCAGACTGGTATCTTCCCCACCATCGGAACCAACTCACCACCAGGTAGTAAACCGTTGACCGCTCCACCGCTCTCTTCACCCAAGTGTCCAAAACATGTGGCCACAAGTCCGATGACACAACCACAAAGTGAATTGTCATCATCAAAGTGTTATGAACAATCCATGATGGGCACAGAAGTCCAATAATAACCACTCAGGTTTAGATCGGGGGGCCGTTCCTCCATATTCCGCCTCTCCAGGTCTCACTGTTGCATGAGCATTGAAGTCCGTAGAACAAGGGAATCCCCCAAGGGAGCACTCTCCAGTACTCCCGCTAAGGACTTCAAAAAGGGTGGGTATTCAGAACTGATTTTTGGTGCGTAAGCGCAGACAACAGTCAGGACCCGTCCCACCACCCAAAGGCGGAGGGAAACTACCCTCTCATTCACCGGGTTACACTCCAACGTGCAGGCTTGGAGCTGGGGGGCAACAAGAATTACTCTTACTTCTGGCAAAGCCAGAGTGGAAAAAAGTCCAGCCCCTCTCGAGAGGACTGGTTCCAGAGCCCCTGCTGTGCGTCGAGGTGAGTCTGACTATATCGAGCTTGGACTTCTCTACCTCCTGCACCAGTTCAGGCTCCTTCCCCAGAGGTGACATTCCACATTCCAAGAGCTAGTTTCTGTAATCTAGGATCGGACTGCCAAGGCCTCCCGTCTTTGGCCGCCACCTGGCACACTTTGCACCCGGCCTCTTTTGCCACTCCCACAAGTGGTGAGCTCATGGGAATGGAGACCCACTTTACCTTTTTCAGGCTGTGCCCGACCGGGCCCCATGGGTGCAGGCCCGGCCACCAGATGCTCGCCATCGTGCCCCACCTCCAGGCCTGGCTCCAGAGGGGGGCCCTGGTCACCCTACTTATTTTTGCGTCATTTTCTGCATGTAAAACTATAAGATATTACTAAAACATAACATTACATATACTTCATGTAAGGGTGTTGTACATTTCATTCCCTGGGAACGTACGTGTGTGTCACATCGTACGAGGCTGGTGCAGCCCACTCACTTTGATTGCAAATGGGTGCACTTGCTTCCTACAGCACCCATGGCTATCGTCACTGGGAGAACTCGAGTGTTCAGTGGAGAGAGCCGCCAGATGTAGCTGGGCAAGGCACATAAGTGTTGGAGACACTATGTGAACAGCTTCCATAAGTCCACAAATACAGATGGTGGTGTACTCGCTAATCTCTACTGTGTAAATATTTTAAAATGTGTACAAACATAATTTCTTAATTTATAGAACTCTAAAAAGGGGCAAAACTATAGTAAAGAAAAACTGACATCAGGATCAGCTTTATAACATTTTATTCATGTTACAAATGATTTGTGTACAACATGTACACAAACATAAGCTTGATGTCTGATCTGCTACCTGAAACAAGAAATTGATTTAAAAGCGATCACTTGTCATTGGCCAGTCGTTTGTACAGACTTGCGGTGCATAGTAATTCTTTACTCTGAAGGTAGGAAAAGTCTCGGATCACGCCGGGAAATGAGTACGCATCCAAGGATGGAGGGCGCAGTGGAAACACCGGCATCAGTCCAGACGTCACATATGGCGACATAAAGCCAGCCATGCTAGCGTTTGCCGTGGTTGAGTAGGCAAGCCGTAAGGGGTTGACTCCGAGGTGGGGGGTTAGCCCGTAATCTCCAACTACGGGCGGAATGTAGATTGGTGAGGAAGCGGATTCTTGTGGAGGAGGCTTCTGAGTCGGGTTGCTATCTTTGGTGGTTAACACCAACTCAATGGATTTCACAATATCGCCTTTGCATGATCTCACGGTAGTCTCAAGGGTGTCACGTTTCTGCTGGGGGAAGATCTTGGCTAAGATTTCGGCCGGTTCCCGATCTAGACTCGGGTGGTAGTCGTTGGGTTTCTCCATCTCGCTACCTGAATCCGCATCGGAAGATACCGAGGCGGGGCTTTCTGTGCGCTGGTCTGTCCTCAAATTGTCTTTGTCTGGGGCTGGAGGCCTTGAAATGGGTGGAGCCATGAGGGGTTGGACCATGAATGTGTTGTAAGAAAACTTGCTCAGGCTGTCATCTGAAAGGAAGAAAAACACAATAATTATAAAATAAACTAAAATGAAATAAAAAAGCAAACACATTTAATACAGGGAGAATTTGGCAGCATAGCAATTGCCCAAAAACATCTGTGAAACTGTATGACAAGTATTTGAAGGCTTAAATGCAGCAAGAATTCAACTAATCGTGTCGTCAAAAGTACAGTGTTGTTTTTACACATTGAACAAAAATAGTGCAACATATTGTGAAAAAAACGGTGACACTTCACAATAGCTGCTGAACCATAAGCTTAGATGTTATAATAATAAAATGAAAAAAAAATTCAAAAGCACCATGTTGTTCTGAACTCATTTTCTTTGTTGTGTTCCTCTTCCTGCCCAAAGGCACAAGCAACTAGTTTGCATTTGAACAATTATTGCACAGTATAAAAAAACGTGATTCTTTGTGTACATAACTTAGATGTGGCAACACTAAACCCAATGAAAAGTACAGTGTTAGTGTTTCTTTGAAGTATTGCACTTCCCGTCCATTGAACAAACAAACACTGTACGACATGACCGTCACTCGCTTTTTTTAATTTTTATTTTACTACCCATGAGGTAGACTTGGCTTTAATATTTAATATTTACTGTTTCAGTCCATTGAAGTGCCGGTAGATGGTATTTTTTATTTTGGCAATGTGGCAGCTATGTTTAGCCATATAAACTCTGCCAAGCAACAAGTTACAAGGAAAAGGAACTTAAGGCTGCACCTTTTTTGATATTTAATATGCTGTCATTATTTTCGAATATATAAAAACACATACAAATAACAAGTACTACATATTATACATTATATTTCTATACAGATGTTTGTGTTGTGTTGTTAGGAAAATGTGAGTAAAACAATATTTTTTTAAGTATGCTTTGAAATGTTTTTGATGTTGCTGTCAATTGGACAAATTGGTATTTGTTTTTTTTTTGTGTGTGTGTTTTTTTTAAATCAACCAATGGGGTAACTACAGTTGAGCCCTTTAAAGTCTTCCTAGCAAGTAGGGGCTTCACAAACATGTGACCAGGAAAATGAACTTTCTTTGCTGTAGCTAGTATTATAGCCTTCTTGCTCATGCAATGTAGTACTTTATACATTTTAACATCAAAATGCCTCTTCAAAGCCTTTAAAAAAGGTACAATAATTAAAAAAACATACTACAATTTATTACCTTTGCAAACGCCATCAGCTTAGTGCAAGTGTGCTTAATGACGCATCGGCTGGTGATCTTATGCATAAATTCATTTATAATTGTGCAACTCAACTCACCATCTTTATGGGTCTCTGTTCTGAAAGCATCAAAATCAGATGAGTGGCTCCTTGTAGTGTACATCTCAGGCCCCAATAGTGACCTCGCAGACTGCCCAGGCACGCCGGTGGTGGGCACCCCCCCTGCAGGGTACAAAAGGCGGATCTCCCTGGCCTCGCTCTCTTCCTGCGCCTGCTGCCTTCTGAGGGCCACCTGCGCTGCCATCACCCGCTGCCTTTCTGCTATGAGGGTACACTTGGCACACACACAGTCCCTCCAGCGACAAAAGCGCTTGTGGCCCTTGAGAGCAGACACCATGCCGTGGTTGCGGCACCGAGCGCACTTGGGAGTCCGTGGGTATCCTCTCTCCAGCACTGGAGCCCGGAGAAAAAGGTGTGGTGGAGGAGGAGGAGGGTGCAGCAGGGCCGGGGTGACCTTTAAGCCAGTCAGGCTGAAGGGTCTGGTGCTGGCATCCATGGCTAGAGGACTTCAGTTCAGAGTCAGGATGTCTGCTGGAGCTGGCAGCCTGGACCTCAGGCCTTTAAGAGTCAGCTCTGCAGGTGGTTGGGGATGAAATTCAACACCCTAGTCCCACCCCCTAGGCGCTCCATTCCATTCTCTCCATTGTATTTATTTGTATCCTGCTTTAACCGACTGCATGCTAATCACATAGCATGCAGAAGATGACTACCACTACATAAAATGTAAATTCATGTATTTTGTTTTTAAGAAACTCTTTATTATAGTTTCAAATTAAGTTATTCAGTTGTATTTTAATGGTTTAACTTTTAATTATTTCTAACTGCATGTGTTTAAGTAATGTAGTTACTTACAAGATCAAGCATTTATGGGTGTACCCCACCTCTCACCCTAAGTCAGCAAGGATAGGCTCCAGCATGCCCATGACCCTAATGAGAACAAGCAGTATAGAAAATGAATGGGTGTTTATCAATATTTGCAATTGTATGTTTAATTATTTCATTTAATTGGTTTTGTTGTAAATCAATGTGTCATTTATTTCTGATATGTATTTGTAATATTATTTTAGAATGCTTCATTATATTAAGAATATATAATTTTGTTTTATTTTATTATTTGAAGTATGTAATGATAGTGTTGCGTTACTTGCAAAATACCAATTACAATACTGTAATTTTCATAGATAAGGACACTATATTATGAATAGTCTTTGAGTTGGGTGGGCCATTTGCGTCGCACAGCTTGAATTTTATTAGCCCCCAGTAAATATTCTGGACACTAAACAAAACATGAAACATTATGAAAGAGGATAAGAGCACTGAAAAGATAAAATGTTACAATACTGAATGTTCAAACAAGATATCCCACTAACAATAACTATTGCACTACTGTATATTTAACATCTCAGCATAGACCAGTAGCGATTTTGGTGTGTTCCATAAAAAAGATGACATCTGTATTCTGACCTTTGGACACCCTTTGTCGGTGACAGTTGAATTAGTTAACTAGTGGTTGTTGTTCACCATCCTCAACAGCAATTATAGTACAGCTAGATAACTTAATAGAGACAAATTAAAACATGCATAAAAAAAATTTGTAGACATTTTGAAGAAAGTAAACAACCAAATGTGCAATAAAAAAATTATAAAATGTTTGTGGTCACATAAAATGTGTATCCTGTAAAACAAACCTTGTAGCCTCGGGTCGGCTTTGATTCAAATCCTCTCTGGTTTGTCGTCCCAACTGCAGAGCAATCAAACGTCACTATTAGGACAAGTTTAACACAACAATGGCCCCCGCTTGACACAAAGCAACGTGTGATTATCGACCTGGTTATTCTGTCCTACAAATTACCTGGCGTCCCATCTGTCAACAAGGGAGCTAATCACACCTTGTCACATGTTTCTTTCACTCAGCAAGCTCTGGTTACAAGGGTTACAAGCAACGGATTGTCACCAATGGAACCTAGTAAAACACTCAATTACTCTCCAGAAAAAAAATCTAAAAAGAGCCCTGCTGTGGGAAAAAGCATTATACAGTGCCCAAGATTGTAACAATGAGGTCAATTTCGTTGTTTTTGCTTAGGCTAAAAACGACATCAAGAGACGAATACCAGACCAGCAGGCAGTTATTATTTACAGATACTTACATCTGGATCAGATGCACAACTTTAGCTAGACAACGCACAAGTCCTTGTGAAAGAATTTTTGTTTCTCATAAGAATTTTCTCGCGCAAATTCCAAACAGGCAATTTTGTGGTGTTGAATGTGATGAAGCTTTTAAAGATGTTTTTTGTTCTTAAAACAACAGGTTGATGTGAGAGGCCTTATTACGTTTATGTAGCTCAACATTCCAAGTTCAAAGACAGAAAGCTTCTTTTGCCTTTGCCATCAAGAGATCATGACGGTGTGAATACCTGACTGAAAATGACATTGAATCCACATTTTTGCCAATATTTTTCGGCCTGTGGTCTGAAACTGCCTATTTTACCTAAATGTTTGCAATTGTTTGCTCACATTTGTTTTGTCTTATTCCCGTTTCCTTTTTTTATTTTTTGTTTTGAAGCTCCACATAGAACCTCCTTAAGATCCAACAGAGTCTCCTTGCAATTTAGTGACTGGTCTTAAAATTCTAAAAAAACAAACAAACACCATGTAGCTTATACATAAGATACATACATAAAACTAGTTTATGCAAAAATTTACATTTTGCAAGTGGATCACTGCTATGTATTACCTTTACATATCATAGACACTTTGAAGATGAAATGGGTTTTGGGTGGGTTTTTTTGCAGCTCCAAGCCGCCATTTTCACCTGTTTCTCGCTTGGATGCCCTCTCCATCTGTCCTGAAAGTAGTGGATGTTATCAGGAGGAGACCCAATACCTGACACCTGCAAAACATTTGAAACACAAAACAGTGCATTTGCTGTGTTTTTTTAACAAAATAATCCACCAGCACAGAAGTAGAGATAAAGCGACATGATTGACTAGCAAATGCTAAAACTATATAAATAAATGTCAGTGAGGCAGGTTGCTGCGGGGGTGCTGACTTTTATCGGATCAGCTACTGTGAAATGGAATTCTGGTTTGTGTTTGCGTCTGGCAAGTTTATTCAGGTACATTACCACAAAACCCGTTTTTAGTAGTAGCTCGATACGAATGCAGTATACCAAGGCGACCATAAGGTTGCCACAATATGCAAAATGCAGTTTTTAAATGAAACTTGTTTTATTAAGAGAGAAAAAAAAGCCCAACCTACATGGCCCCGTGTGGAAAAAGTGCCACACATAATTGCCCACTAAATCTAATAACTGGTTGGGCCACTCTTCACAGCAAAAACATTTGCAATAACTTGCCATGAGTCTCACCTGCGACCCCAATGAGGATAAGCTGCATAGAAAATGAATGAATGAATGAATGCCATGAGTCTCTTACAGCGCTGTGGAGGAATTTTGTCCCACACATCTTTGCAGAATTGTTGTAATTTAGCCACATTTTAAGGTCATGCTACAGCATCTCAACAAGATTCAGATCAGGACGTTGACTAGGCTACTCCATCTATTTTCTATGCCGCTTAGCCTCACCAAGATCTCGGGGTATGCTGGAGCCTATCCTAGCTGACTTAGGGTGAAAGGCGGTGTACACCCTGGACTGTTTGCCAGTCAATCGCGGGGCACAAATAGACAACCATTCACACTCACATCAATACCTATAGATGATTTAGAGTGTAGACCACTCCACTCATTTAGGCTTTTTCAGCCATTTAGAGGTGGACTTGCTGGTCTTTTTCCAGGTAGATCTCAATTAATGTCAGTTACCCTAATGAGGATAAAGCGGTATAAAAAATGAATGAATGAATGAATGTTTTAACAGGGGGGCGAGAGGGGCAATCACTTTTTCACACAGAAATACGTCGGATTTTTCTCTCTTACTAATTAGTAGTTTCATTTAAAAACTGCATTTTGTGTTCTGTTGTGTTGTCTTTGCTGACCTGAAACATTATAGTCTGACAAATGTATAAAAATTTAGAGATCAGGAAGGGTGCAAAAACCTTTTCAACACCACTGTATACAACACTACAGTATATACAAATATAAACTCTAAAAAGCAATGAGAAAACGACAGCCAACTTGTTGTATTGCAACATTGCAGTTTTTACATTAATGTTTGATATAAATACCCTTAAAGGGTCACTCACATGATTTATCAACTTAAGCTTAAGTATGTCCCATATTAGTTATAATTCTTATATACTAATAATAATTTTCAATTTTGGACAACCAGCTTCATCCAACGAAAACGAGGACAGTAAGAATATTTAACCTCAAAATAAAGAAGCTGGAGCTGGAGGTGAGATCATTGACTCTTTATCACACAAATCTTTATTATTATTATTATTATTCTCCACCAAGAAGCGGCTGTGGTTTTGCTGTGGGTTTGTGGAACGTATAGACAGTCAGGGCATGCATAGACCTCGCATCCTGCCTAAAGAAGTGATTGCAAAAATTTGCAACACGAATTGGGCTTTGAAGACATTTCTGTCCCATTTAACAAAAAAATACTTAAAATACAAAAATGAAAATGGAACGCGGCGCCCAGAATTTTAAATGTATGAATGTATGTCGGAATGCGCGGGGGGTTGGAAAACGACTTGGGCAGCTGTTGAGGGGGGTCCTGACTCGTCCTTGTGTCCCATCACCCACCACCTGGGAAAGCAAACCACCGTTACTCGTTGAGAGACCCTGACCAGGTTTTGAACCCTGATGCCCTGCACCATGAAGCTGCGGTGCTACCAGCGAGATGTTGTCGTGGCGGTGATGATGATGATAAATTATAGCCAGAAAATCTGTTTGTCTTTTTGTAGACAAAATGACCTACAAGTAGATGAATGCCAGTTGCGAGCTTTTGGCCCGATTGGGTTTTGAATCATTTGCACCAGGTGAACTTGCCTGTTGGCAAACATGCCGGATGTTGTAATGTTATTGGTGATGACGATGTACTGTATATCATTTGCAGCGGCCACACGTGGCTGAGTGGTTAATATGTTGGCAGGAGATCTGGGTTCGAATGAGCATCTCTGTGTGGAGTTTGCATGTTCTCCCCGTGCGTGTGTGTGTCACGATCTGTGTGTTTGTTGTCGTGACAGTTTTGGTTTTCTTGTGTTTCTCGGCCGTTTCCTAATTTCTTCACTCAGTTAATTACGTGCACCTGTTTCCCTGCTATTTATCTTCAGGTGCGTGCGCCAGTCGGGCGTCGGCTCATTTCTCCTGTTACTTTTTCCCTCCTGTCGTATCGTTGTTTTGTTCCTGCCGCTGCTTCACAGCATTAATATTAAAAGGTTCCTGAAAACCTTACCTCCTGACGTCCAGCTCTCTGCATCCTTGGGGTCCATGCCGCGACGATACCGTGACAGGGTGGGTTTTCTCCGGGTACTCTGGTTTCCTCCCACATTCCAAAAACATGCATGTTAGGTTAATTGGTGCCTAAATGATCCATAGGTATGAATGTGAGTGGGAGTCTTTGTTTGTCTGCCCTGCAATTGGCTGGCGACCAGTCCCGGGTGTACCCTGCCTCTTGCCCAAAGTTAGCTGGGATAGGTTCCAGCATACCCCTGTGACCCTAATGAGGATAAGCGGGATAGAAAACGGATGGAAGATTTGCAGCTAGAAAGGGAATCTACTTCTGTTACTAACTGTTGAATAAGTGTGGGGTAACAAAGGGCAAACTTTTCCGCTTGCTGAAGGAGAAACCCTCTTTGCATACTGTGAGAACCCACTAATAATATTTCAATAGAGAAAACTTAGTATGTTAAATAACACCTATTATTTTGGACATTTGCCGCCTACAATGGCAATCGCAAGTGGATCTCTGCTGACCTACATTAAAGGAAAAGTGCACTTTGCCTGTCAGCCACAAACCTTATGTGAAACATGACCACACATGTCTTTCCCCTTTTTTGTGAGTTCTGTTCTACAGAAAAAACATTAACATGTTGGAGCTAACAATGCATGCAAAAAGACACAACTATTTTGGCTACCAAGCCCTAAAAATCTTCCCCAAAACGCAAACTATGTTCTATTAACGTAACTGACCTGTATATAAACCAAGCTACGTATATCAACATTGGTATTGTAGCAACTAACTAAGAACTACTATTTGTCTAGCAAAGGGATGCTGCGCCTCACGGCCAGATGGACTGAGTATTTTCTGTGGCTGTGATATCAAGCAGTGTGTGCTCCGTGTATCACAGTCGATATCATGGCAACTTACTCGATGGACTGTTGTTGTTGTTCCAGTAGATGGAAAAAGGTTTGTACCACTGCAAAGTTTTGATAGTGCTAACAATTCTTCTCTTGGAGCAATGTCCTTATCTCTTTATACACAAAACCTTTCCATCCATAGTAACACTGTAAATGCAGAAACACTGCATTTTTGTCAGTATTACTACTCAGTAGCTCCTCCTCCGTTTATTCAGGCTTATCTTGGAGATGTTTCTGCATACCCCCGCAATTTGGTCATGTACCGCTACGGGGACATGTACCCCTGCTTGGTAATCACTAGTGTATGTCATCGGGAGATTTGATCGGTTGAGGTCAATTTAGAAAGGTGAAAAGTTGCAGCAAGGTGAGTCACATATAAGCAAAAAAAGACAAACATTGTTTTTCCAGTAAGTCCAGTCAAGTGCTAGGCAGCCTCATAGAAGATAAGGCTAGACAGTGTCTTAATTGTCTTCCATGTGCCCCTATCAGCGCGCCTTCTAATCTGCTCATCAATCTCGACAAACCCGACTGGCCAAAAGTGCGGATGGAGGTGGGTCTTTAATAAGTCGTGGTAAAAGAGAAAATGCTGCTTCGCTAAACGTGGTATCAGGTGATGCTAAGGAGTTGCCATCAAATTCCCGTCTTTCGGCGTGCGGAAAGGTTGCGACCTCTCTCATCAGTCCAAAGCTGTGGGTTTCCACGAGCTGGAAGAAACTGTTGCATTTTTAGTGCTGACTGAGAGTTTCATAGTTTAATCTCATTCATTAGATATTGTCCATAATAGTCCAGTTTTTATAGTGGACTAATGGTGATCCCTTTTTACACCATAAAGAAAAAGCCTAAAACCCTCAGATAAACCAGTAAACATAGTAGGTGTGAAATAGAGTTTCTGTACGTAGTGACACAGAAAGCAGTTCACCCAGGCTGTGTTTATACTGCAGGTCAAGTACGATTTTTTTTGCTCATCTGCGACCTCTATCGGATTTGAACAGCACAATTGCCATTTTTTCAAATGCAACTCAGGCGTCGTTCGTATGTGGCCATAAATGGGATATGTTTGCAGTATGAGCGCTCATGTGGCATATATATCCGACATACTGTATACAGTGTGTCATGGAAAGGCGTGTTTTGCCGTGCTTACTGAGACTTTAAAGGTACACAGGACGTAGTTTATCGTGCAAGACTTAGATAAAGGTACTTTTCGATGAAGACAGAAGTTCTTCTCAGCCGAAAATTGCAGAGAAAAATTGCCAAGAGCTGTCGAAGCTGCAATGTCTCGCACTCCACCTACACACACCTTGGATCAGACGTGGCAACAGGTTGTCTACAAACTTCCATACCAAAATTCTTGCCATCTTTCTTCTTCATCTTCCACGTGGAATCATTTGGTTGAGATAATATTGACTCCTGTTGCGTAAAATCCTTGAAATCGCCACAAACGCGTTCTGGAGAGCATGCTAGTAATGTGCGGAGCGCAATACCGCAATGTCTATCTCCGATACCAGGTCTTCACGATCTAAAGTCAATTCTGATATGAAAATAGTGATACTTTTGCGACTTCAGGTATATGATTTTGTTCTTTGTTTTTTCTGATGTTGTGTATTAGCTTGGCTATATTGTTAATTTACCCTACTACATCAATATACTTCACAGTTTAATATAAATCAACAAATTACTATGATGTTTTGTATTCTTTATGCTATGATTTAAAATACTGTACGTTACGTTTTAAAATTTACCAGACACATTAGGTGAATTTGCACTTAGTATTGAATTGGCATCGCTAAACAAAGCCTGAATTTTACCCAGTATCGAACCAGATACTGGGCGTTACTGGAGCCCACACAGCAGCAGTTTTTACTTCCATAAACATGCGAAAATTCCAGTGATGTCGTGCTTCTGCGCATGCATGTCACATCCCAGGCGCGTTGAATCCACATTACAAGTCCCACTTGTTTGGTAATGTGAAAGACCACATAAAAAAATGGTATTTTAGGCAAAAAATCTGGAATCCTACCTTGCATTGTGAACGTAGCCTAGGACACCCCTTGTGCTAACACAGGAATTTCCTCTAAAAGTGCTTTGTTGATTCAACTTGAGAGAGTACCAGGTATTTATTTGAGGTAGCCTTTAGATTTAGCCGATTTTGGCAGATTTGGCAAGTAGTCAAACCTGCTTGAACATTGTATTTTATTTCATTTATGCCGATTACGTTGATTCAAATGTGCACTTTTCTGTGAGATGCCTACACACTTCACTTCACTTGCTACACATTGTGTCGATTTAGTTCTTTGTTTCCCCAAACCCAGAAAAAAAATGCTGAGTAGCAGCCTTTCTAGAAGGTTGTGCTTATTTGCCATTGAGTTGTGTATTGTAAATGTATCCGCTAAAGAAGTGTACTCAAGGACCTAAAGTGTTCAATGGGCATCACCTGAGCAGAACCTTTCAGGCGACTGTCTTGTTTGTGAACACACACTCACATGCGCACGCACACACGCACGGTTTGATGTCACCATTCAAACGTATTGGCTGGCTCCAGCGCGCCATTGTTCGCTGCCGATGAGGCGTCATCAAGCTAAGTGAGGGCCCCTGATGCTTACCTACCAGACCAGGACCACCAGTACAGCCGTGAGAAGAAACACAAGAATATAGAATAGGGGATGACAAGATGGCAAAAGATTACGCCCTCCTGCACTATAGTTCACAAATGCAGTCCTGGGTGGAAGCAACAAAAGGCAACATGACTGGAAGAAATAGTCACCTAATAAGTGTTCATTTATAGTTTACGTACAGATCTCCACACTCGATTAATCCAAAGTTTTATGGCTGATTATTATCGATGTAGGAGTCTATATATAGGAATATAGGAATTTATTTTGTAGCGTATCTTGTGGTTTTTGAGTGTACTGTAAGTAATGGATGCTACACATGGTAAAACCGAAGACGAAGAAGCTGCCCTCCCATCGGTTACTTATCTCCCCCTGTTATCTCCCATCATCCTCTTCCTCCTTGAATCCAATAGAGTCATTTCTGGGCATTCTTGGCCGAAACTTGGCCTTCTTTGCTGTGATGATAAATGTAAAAACTGTTTGCGCATGTAACATGTACATACATGTTATTTATTTTTTACACACGTAGCGTATGCGTTTTATCATAAAAAAGTGTTCCCAACTTAACTGTGCTGTTAAATTGCGCCTACATTTTGTATTAAATCCTACAAATGTTTTTTTGTTTTTGCCGTTAACATTCATTTTAGAAAACAGAATAGTTCTCTACTTATAACGTTTGTAGTTTTCAGTCTTTTTATTTATTTATTTTTTATTAGGCCTTTGGTTTTAATTTAATATCATTTATTGTATCAAAACATTTTATCATGAAGTGTCAAAATGTGTATGAATCCTATTAATTAACTATTTTTTGTATTAAATCCTGTAAATTACAGGTTTTGTTTCTTTTTTAGCATTCATACCACAAGAAGAGACTTTTTTGTTCTCATTTTCTTTCCATTTTCGATTTAAATTTCAAACTTCCATCCATCCATCCATTTTCCTCCGCTTATCCGGGTTTGGGTCGCGGGGGGCAGCAACTTCCCGGTCCCCAGCGACCTCTTCCAGCTCCACCGGGAGGACACCAAGGCGTTCCCAGGCCAGCTGTGAGACATAGTCCCTCCAGCGTGTCCTAGGTCTTCCCGGGGGCCTTCTCCCGACTGGCATGCCCGAAACACCTCACCAGGGAGGCGCCCAGGAGGCATCCGGACTAGATGCCCGAGCCACCTTAACTTGCTCCTCGCGATGTGAAGGACCAGCGGCTCTACTCTGAGCTCCTCCCGGATGGCCGAGCTCCTCACCCTATCTCTTAGGGTGAGTCCAGCCACCCTACAAAGGAAACTCATTTCCGCCGCTTGTATCCGCCATCTCGTTCTTTCGGTCATGACCCCTTTCGGTCATGATCCTGTAGGTACAGTAGATCCTCAGAAAACAAACAAGACCCAGGATTCATGAAATGCACGCTCTAAGCGCTGTGCAATTGGGCAATTTATTGCACCCTACGAAGGAAACTCATTTCCGCCGCTTGTAAAGAGTGATTCAGAAGACCCCTATGAAAAAAACCAAGAGGAGTGACCGCACCTCGCTTGGACGTGGGATACCGGGGCCTCACCCTGGAGCCAGGCCTGGGGGAGGGGCTCGCAGGCGAGCGCCTGGTGGTCAGGTCTTCACCCGTGAGACCTGGCCGGGCCTACCCCGAAGAAGCCACAAGGGAACTCCCCCCCCCGCAGACCCACCACCTGCAGGGGCAAGCATGAGGGTCCGGTGCTGTGTGATTTGGGCAGTGGTCGAGGGCGGGTGTCCGGGCGACCTGGTTTTCGGCGGCCAAATCTGGTTCTTGGGAATTTCAAACTCGTTGCCTTAATTTGATGTAATTTAAATTGTATAAAAAAAGTTTCAAACTCCAAAATGTCAATGTTTATTTAGTCCTATGGATTGCATTTATTTGAACACAGTAGTATATTTTTTAACTGCTCTTAAATTTTCCAAATAGGTTAAATTAAACCAAATAGGTTAAGACGCGTTTTTTTTCATGTTCTGTGTGTCGTACCTATTAAAAGCAGGAAGTGTCTGACATGTGAACACATCAGGTAAGTGCAACCAAGTTTGTTTTCTGCAAGTTTTTTTCCATTGTGTAGCACTACACAGCAGCCACTGAAGCTCGCCATTAAGACTTTTAATAATGCCTAATGACTCATCAAAGGTCTTGTTATTTAGAGAGCGCCAGGAAAGGACAAAAAGGACACAGCAGAGGTGTGTTTTTTTGTTTTTGTCGTGACATCACAGGTCCTCTAAGCTGGCCTTTGTGGTCTGTTCACACCAGCAGGTTGTTTTCTGGTCCTCTCATTAGGACCTGATCCCAAAATTAGAAGATCTGCATTTGGCCGTATGACGACCCCATGTCAAGGAAAATACCTGCGGAGCTTTTGTCACTATGGAATGCAACCATTTCTCCTACAGCCACCATTAACGTCTTGCATTATTTACTGAGAATGAGGTGTAAAACAGTGTTATAAATCTCATCCACATGCAAACAAAAGTTTTTGTCCTTAAAAACCAAGCATTTAGGAAACTCTGGTCATGTGCGTTTTTGTGTGTACAGACATTGTTTTAAGACGTCATTGTGTGGATGAAGATTTTTGTAACACCGGTAAGGGAGAAATATCTGGGCTCTAATTTCATGAGTTGCGCAGCTTAGCGCACCCTGCGGAGTGGTAATTTTGTCCGGCGCAACACCGTGCGCAGCCAATTTGGTAGACCGACGCACACCACGGTGGGTGTGGTGGCGCACCAGGAGAAGGTGGCGACCGATTCAGCCTGGCGTAGTGACAATTTCGTGCCCAAAGGCTTTGCCGAATGTGCGCTTAACGCTCGCCGGCTCTAAACTGGTCCACTCTCGATGCAAAGCGATGCGCAGCCGGTCTAGTGGTAATTTGGTTGATTGGTGCACGGGCGCATACGTCACCAAAACCCCACAGGCCGGTTTACACAATGTCAGGCACATTTGATAATAATCACAACAAGCACTGTCTAAGGTAACTATCTGAATCAGCACATACATTTTGATCTAAGTTTGGCCGTCTTCCGCTGTCTTCTGTCCCGCTCTGTGTTGACACAAGAATGTTGGCTGATTATATTGTTATTTTCATGCGGTATCTCCTTTTTGTTTTGTTCACTTACCTTGTGGCTGTGTAGTCAGTGCCAAAAAACAAAGCAAATGTGAAACTCTAGCAGGATTGCAGTTCAATCCAAAAAGTTCAATTGTAAGTTTACCACTAAAGTATTGATCTGTGAATTTTTTTTCTTTTCACGCAAATTGTGTGTAGTTTATGACTTTTTCTGTTACCTATTACTTGATATATTAATTTAGGTCTGTGCAATTCCTGGGGCATATATTTGCCTAAATGTTCTCCTTCTCACACTCTTCATCATGTTCTACATTTCTCTTAAAAGACAAAGTAAAACTCAAAGGAGCACACTCCAATTTCATGTACAAAGTGCTTATTTTTGGTCAAATTAACACCTTTAGTACGCAGTTTATTATATTGTACATTTTTTTCACAATTGTACCATTATTTTGCCTTTGACAAAAAACTTTACTTTTCTTTACTCTGATTAATGTCGATGCTGATGGTGACTAGACACAGTCTTACTACTACGATTCTCACTATTTCTTTATTTTATTTTATTAAATGCTAATAAGCTAAAGAAAACGTAAACACACACAAGAATTCTTGGATGTCGAGCAGTTCAAACTTTTTGTGCGACTTTATACACTTTGATAGAATTCTGCTGATCTCTAAAATACTTTTGTGTGACGTTATGTATTTATAAGTATATTAATATACTTCTTCTGAAAATATCTGTCAAATTACGTAATGTGCCATAATTGGTTTAATGAATTGTACAATACTTTCGGAATCGAACCCCTATGATTGTTTTGACGTTGTGAGGAAGATAATTGAAGATACTGGTAAAAACACGTTGATAACTTGTTGTGGTATTATGACATCAAAGAACAAGCCAACTTTGATCGTTTTTAAACAACTATCTTTTATTGAGCTTTTTTTTTAGCACTTGAAATATAACCTGGTCTGTTCTAACACTGGCTAAAGACGATCTGAAGCAAAAATCAGCGCGTTACGATCAGATAAAACTGTGAACGTTTCAGTGATGACACAACATCCAAGCTGATAAAGACAGCACATTTATCTCTGAGGCAGGAAGAGCTTTAAAACATTCCCATTTCAGCAAAAATGTTTTTTCTAACTCCTGCTTTGTTCCCACATGTGGTCAGCACTTGTATTTTCCCCCTTTTTATCACACGTTAATCTGCATGAAGCTAGTCCATACTTGTCAATGGACTGCTGTAGAAGTGGTCTTATCTGTTCCTGTGCCTGCCCTCCGCAGGTTTTGAACCTCATACGCTTGTTTAGATCCAATTGTATTTTATTTAATGGAATTTAAAATATAATAATTACAGGCCTATTTTTTTAGGAGTCAGATAAGATGATACACGATTTTGGACAACACAATTTTTTAAGATTACTTTAAAAAAAATCTACTTTTTAAACTTTTTATTGAACTGAATCAGAAAGCAATGCAGGTACATTTTGAAATGTTTCATAATTTTGCATGCATGACCTATGTGTGATGCTTTTAAAGAACATTTTATTATAGCAACCCCTCATTGCTAACAATAACAACACGGTTAAAGTGTGATTCTGCTACTATTAGTGTTAGGGGAATGGATTTTCAGTCGTGTGCTATCTTTTGACTTGATTTTGTTTTCAGTTCATTTGGAGCTGTTAATACATACACATTTATATTGTATAATTGTGGCCTGTTTTTGTATCTCTTTCAATAAAATTGAGTACAATTGGGCAAACATAGTTGAAAATGGTGATTATTCATGGTCAATTAATTTTTAAATTGTCTGTACAAAATATATACAATGATTAATAAAAAAACACACACAAAAAGCATATTTTGCCACAAATAATTGTCCAGGACAAAATTTGGACATGTTAACTAATTTGAACAAATTACATAATAATGAGAATGTGGAAGGATTAGAAACAAAAAGTAAACAGTAATGAGTAGAAAGTGTACATATTTTTGAGGGGTTGCTTGAAAAAAAGGAAAAAATAACAGTTGGTTGCAATGTTGTGAAGAATTTATGAAGAGCTTCATACAAAAACCTTAATTAGGAACAAAACAACACTTTGACAGATTTTAGTACACTTTAATTAGTGGAGGAGTTACATATAGACAGCTTTTAGTAGGATTTAGTACAAAAAGTACTGCATTGTTCACATCAGATAATAACTTAATGCACATTTCCTCTTTCCTAAGAGGATTTGAGCATTATCTCCAACTTTGACAAATTCACTCTGTTCAAAACACCCTTTGATCCTCTCAGGACGGCAGGGGATACGAGGGTCCCCAAATAAAGGTGGGTTACCCCATGTTGGGAGAATTGTTTTTAGTGCAGCTGTGACTATGCTACACATCTAATCCCCGATGTCATCAATTCAATGCACAAACTTTTTTGTCCTATTATTTTGTGAAGGGAAGGTTGGAAGGGGGGAGCTTAATGTGGGCGGCCCACCCTTTTCACAACAAAACTACACAAGCAGCACGGCACTTCCTAGAAATGAGATGAAAGCCAGTTGAAAGCGACAAAAAGCCAAATAATTGAAAGCATGATGGGTGTTTGCGTAGAGGCCCTGTTTGGGGCAGGGGTTGTGGGGGCTGGGTGGCAGCTTACTGCATTTAAAAACACAGGAGCAGGTCACATCTCGCTTGATTCCAATCAAATGTTTGTCGGTTAAGTGTGCAGAAGCAAACTGATACAGAGTTCAGCACGCTACTCGGCAGTAACTTGTTTTACCACAATTTATTAAACAAAGCGCTTTCCTTTTTTTTTTTCTGGTGCAACTGATACTCTTGTTTCCAGTTAATCTACTGCAGTTAATCTAATCTAAACTTAATCTAATAACGTGAGAAATCTACTTGACACTAACTCCCATAACAGGACAAGTAGGTCCACTAAGATTAAAGGAAAGTGACTAGCAAACGTCGTGATGTTGTCCATGCGGTGCTTGTACCACTTTCATATAAGCGGCATCTTTATTTTAGAATGTAGGATTAATATTTACATCAACAAACATTAACTGTAGAATCCAACCAAATAGAATTGTATCGTTTGTATGCTGCACTGAATCATCGAACCATTCTGTTTTAATATAGTATATTTCTATAGTATATCGTTTTTGTATCGCATCGTAACCTGTGTATCTAGATTTAAATCAAATCATCACATACTACTGACATACCTTCAGTAGAGAAGGCAGAGTCTGAGGACAGTTCTCTCACCATGGCTGAGGTATATGGCGGGTGGGAGGTTGGCCCAACCAGTCTACATGTGTTTTATGGATTTGGAAAAGGCATTCGTACGCGTCCTTCGTGGTGTCCTGTGGAGGGTGCTCTAAGAGTACAGGATTGGTGGTGCGCTACTACATGCCATTTGGTCTTTGTACAATCAAAGTAGGAGCCTGGTTCGCATTGCCAGCAGTAGGTCTTGTCCTTTGTCACCGATTCTGTTCATAACCTTCATGGACAGAATTTATAGGCGCAGTCAAGGTGTCAAGGGAGTTGAGTTTGGTGGCCTTAAGATCTTGTCTCTGCTATTTGCGGACGTTGTGGTTCTGATGGCCTCATCAGGCTGTGACCTTCAGCGTTTACTGGAGCAGTTTGGAGCTGAGTGTGATGTTTTTGGGATGAGACTCGCACTTCCAAATGCGAGGCCATGGTTCTCAGTCAGAAACCGGTGGACTGTACCCTCCGTGTTGAGAGTGAAGTCTTACCCCAGGTGGAGGAGTTCAACTATCTCGGGGACTTGTTCACGAGGCAGGGAAGGGTAGAGCATGAGGTCGACAGACAGATTGGTGCAGCGTCTGCAGTCATGCGGTTGCTGTACCGGACTGAGCTGGAAGGCAAAGCTCTCTATTTACTGGTCGATCTACGTTCTCACGAGATTGCAGATACAAGCAGCAAAAAAGAGTTTCCTCTGTAGGTTGGCTGGAGCTCAGCCATCCGGGAGGAGCTCAGAGTAGAGCCACTGCTTCTTCACCACGAGAGGAGCCAGTTGAGGTGGCTCGGGCATCTCGTCCGGATGCCTTCCGGACGCCTCCCTGGTGAGGTGTTCCGGGCATGCCCAGCTGGGAGAAGGCCTCGGGGAAGACCTAGGATATGCTGGAGGGACTATGTCTTATAGCTGGCCTGGGAACACCTTGGGGTCCTCCCGGTGGAGCTGGAGGAGGTGGCCGGAAACTGGGAAGTCTGGAATTGCCTACTGAGACTGCTGCCCTCGCGACCCGGATCCAGCTAAGCAGAGGAAAATGGAATGGAATGGTACTTGTCCATCCATCCATCCATTTTCCACCGCTTATCCGGGTCCGGGTCGCGGGGGCAGCAGCTTCAGTAGGGAAGTCCAGACTTCCCGGTCCCCAGCGACCTCTTCCAGCTCCATCGGGAGGACACCAAGGCGTTCCCAGGCCATCTGTGAGACATAGTCCCTCCAGCGTGTCCTAGGTCTTCCCGGGGGCCTTCTCCCGACTGGGCATGCCCGAAACACCTCACCAGGGAGGCGCCCGGGAGGCATCCGGACTAGATGCCCGAGCCACCTCAACTGGCTCCTCTCGATGTGAAGGAGCAGCGGCTCTACTTTGAGCTCCTCCCGGATGGCCGAGCTCCTCACACTATCTCTTAGGGTGAGTCCAGCCACCCTACGGAGGAAACTCATTTCCGCCGCTTGTATCCGCGATCTCGTTCTTTCGGTCATGACCCATAACTCATGACCATAGGTGAGGGTAGGAACGTAGATCGATCGGTAAACAGAGAGCTTTGCCTTCCGGCTCAGCTCTCTCTTCAGGAATGGTACTTGTATTACTCCAAAACATGCATCCAATGAAATTCAGGTTTATGTTGGACACAAAAATGATTTCATTTTTATTTTTTAATAGTTACCTATTTAACTTACCTATAGCACTCATCATACATACATTGAAAAATGTACAATAAATCCATGTGATCGGTTGGTCAATCTCACTCATGCATGATCAGTATCAGAACTAGCAGCATTGTTTTTAGGTCAGGGGATCAAAGGATCCCTAGAAAATGCCATTTAGTCCAAAATAGTTACTAAACATCCATGTTTGGTTAATTGGCGATTCTTAATTGTCCATAGGGCTGAACGTGGGTGGGAATTGTTGTTTGTCTATATGTATAAGTGCCCTGCGATTGACTAGCGACCAGTCTAGGGTGTACCCCTCCTCTCACGCGAAGTCAGCTGGGATAGGCTCCAGCGTACCCCCATGACCCTAATGAGGATAAGCGGCATAGAAAATGGAAGGCCCTCAAGCCGCACCGTTAAAAGGTAGATCATTCTTGTTAATGCATTAAGTTTAGGTCAGTGTTTGGCTAATGTCAGCATTGTTTTGTTGTTGTAGCAGCATGCGTCTACGGACATGCTTACAGACAGGTTAACCTGCGGAATGCAACGCTAACACTTCACCGAGGCTTGTTTTATAAACATTCATGTTTACAGGAGCATAACTGTTTAACAACAACAAAGATTTCTCACTAAGACAATTCTGGAATTCCAAAAACTATTCAGTCAGTGGAAAATGTGGTCCCATGAAGGCAGGAAAATCATAACTAACTTATCTAGTAAAAATACCATCCATCTAATCCGTCCATTTTTATTGTCGCTTATCCTCACTAGGGTCACGGGGGTATGCTGCAGCCTATCCCAGCTGACTTTGGGCAATAGACCTGGACTGGTCGCCAGCCAATCGCAGGGCAGACAAACAACCATTCACACTGACATTCATATGTAGCTATGGAGAGTCGCCAATTAACCAAACATGTTTTTTTAACCCACGCACACACTGTGTGCAACCTCCACACAGAGATGCAAAGCGGAGATTCGAACCCAGGGCTTCCAGATCTCTTGACTGTGTGGCCAACATGCTAACCACCATATTCCGTATTATACTGTAATATATTGCATCTTATCAGTTTATATTGTGTGGGCCACATGGTGAACAAGTGGTTAGTATGTTGATGTTAGCCATGAGATCGAGTGTTGTGTCTATGTGTGGAGTTTTCCTGCATGCTTTTTCTCCCGGGTACTCCCAGAAATGACATTCCAAAAACATAAATGGTACGTTAATTGGAGGCTCTAAATTGTGAATGCAGGTGGGAATGGTTGTTTGTCTATACTGTATGTCAGAGGTGTCAAACTCATGCCACGGAGAGTTGAGACACTGCACATCTTCTCCAGCAGGGGAATTTAACTAATGAGCGCCTTCCCTCAAATTGAAGTAGGTGTTGATTATTTAAATCCCCTTGCTATCTATAATAATTTGTACTGCCCGAGCCCATGTGCTGTCACTAATGCTTGGATATTATTTCACTACACACTCAGTACCAAAAGATTTGAGACACTTTTGCATGGTATTGAGTAGGAATGTGTCTCCAAACTTTTGGTAAGTACTTTACATGGTTCTATTTTGAATAAAAGCTTGTATTATAAAGCATGTTTTATTTGTTGTGGTATGGTTTCTTTGTTTCAGACATTTTAAGGAGTTACTTTGATTAACATTACGTTTATACATGCATGGGTTATATTTTAATACATATTTGTATATTTTTCCAACCATAGTGACACATGTAAAACATATCAGTTGTTGTACCAATTAATGTTCTTAATGTTCTGTAACAATTACAAACAATTATCAGTGATTCAAATGCATGTGGTACATTTTTGGACCGATTTTTCAACTTTAGTGACACAGACATCAACATGTATTGTAATTATAATTATCCATTCCATTTTCTTCCGCTTATCCAGGTCCCAGTAGGGAAGTCCAGACTTCCCGCTCCCCGGCCACCACTTCCAGTTCCACCGGGAGGATACCAAGGCTCTCCCAGGCCAGTAGAACTATGAAGTGACCAACGACTCTCTCCAACAACCGTCTGATAAACTCCAAAAAGGATGGGTACTCTGAACTGCCATTTGGCGCATACGCACAGACATCTTGTTCACCGGGGATGACTCCAATCTGGAGGCATCAAGCCGGGGGGGCTCGCTGCCCCTCTCGTGGAGCAACACCAGAGTAGAAGGTTGGTTCCGGAAACCCAAACTGTGGGTCGAGGTGAGTCTGATAATGTCTATTCGGAATGTCTTAACCTCTCGCACAAGCTCGAGCTCCTTCCCCACAATAAATTTCTGGACTTTAGCATGTGCTGTATATTCACATGTACCATACAGTCAAAAATGATCATGCTATTGATGAGACCTTTGACTTTGGCACTGTGTATGGTTGTATTTTCAATACCTGTAAAGACAGGCCTGTGCTATATTCAGAATTTCAGAATTCAGTTCAATTCCATGGATGACCCACAAATTTGAATTTGAATTGACTCCACCCCACCGGATGTTGAATAGAATTTGAATTGCAAGAAGTGGAATTTCATTCAATGCAATTCAGAGAAATTCTTCCTCATCACATACTTACCCACACATAAACGTACGTTTACCACACAGTTGTCTTCCAAATGGAAGTGCAGACACTAGCATTAAGCATACTTCTTGTAGGAAAGTAAGTTTCAAAGTGATCAAATGAAACAATGTTTTGGTCAATGCAGTGATCATTTATTGAATTACTTTACAGGGTAAAGTTGTTGCATCTAATGGTCAGCAGTTCCTCAAATGTTTTGTCATTGAGGCAGCATAATTCTGTTCTGAATATGAAAGTATTATTGACATAATATAAACTTACTTAAAACCCTGGACTCCGGCACTGCAGTAAATCAATGAGAACAGATGTCCTTTTACCTGTACCAGCATCATATTTTTGTATATTGCTGTTTTTACAAAAGTCATAAAAAGTCACAAAGGTATAAGCTGGCTCTGGACTTTATAATTCTTATTTATTATTATCAGTTTACTTCACTAGTGTACTCCAAACAAAATGTCCAAAATGTTTCGGCAGCCAACGATTTGAAAGTTTTTACCATTTTAATTGTCTGTAGGTTTTCAACGTTAATTTGTTATTTTAAAAAAACACTTACTATACTTAACTATTTACTGTAGTAAAGTATTGTGCACATAAAGTCCATACAATAATATTTTTTATAAAATTAATGTTTTCAATATATACTGTAAAGCTTCATTGTTACATATACCTTAATTATTCATTATTAATTTAACGGAATTTTATGACATCCCAATTCTATTTCCTTCCATTTGAATTTGAATTGCAATTCTGATTCCTGTTTGCAACCGCATTTCAAATTCAAATTAAAAAATTTAATTTTCTATGTAAAACCAACATTTCTTTGCATTTTCTTCCCACTATTTACATAATACCATTGGAAGTTAGGAGACTCTTTGCCGTGATATCCAATGAGAATATGATCCTATCCTTTTCTCTGATATATGGTTCTATTTTGAATATAGACAAATGTAGTAACATCTATTATCACTGGTATCAATTAAGTTATATTAACAAACATTTATCAGTGATTTAAATGCATATGGTTTGATTTTCACTCCAACTTTAGTCACACCAATTATTATTACTATTATAATTAGTATTATTTTGTAATTTTATCATGATACAGAAACGATTAAGGTACATTTATCAAATACTACTGCTGTATCTTTTTGCTGTGATAAATAGGCCCACCACCACAGTATCAGAAACATGAGCATATCATGATATCACTGTGGCTTGAATTCAGAGTCTGTGGCTGCGGCTCTTGGACCCAAAAAGAATAATTTTACTTTCACCAGTCCACAAAATGGTCCTCCATTTCTCTTTAGGCCAGTTGATGTGTTCTTTGGCAAATTGTAACCTCTTTTGCACATGGCTTTTTTTTTAACAGGGGGACTTTCCGGGAAATTCTTGTAAACAGATTAGCTTCACACAGACATCACAGTACTTACAAGTAACTCTAGACTGTCTTTGATCATCCTGGAGCTGATCATTGGCTCAGCCTTTGGCATTCTGGTTATTCTTTGATACATTTTGATGGTTGTCACATACTCTCCTCTGTTCGTCTGGCTGGTCACGTATTGCATTCTTCTTGAAATTACTCCAAAACCTTCCAAACTTTTGAGTCAGACAAGTTAGTTAGTTAGTCAAACAAGCCAGCTAGCGGCAGCCATGGCTAACCCGTGGCTAGCTGGGGCTCGGCTAGCTTGCTCAGCTGCGGTTGCATGGTAAACTATGGAACATGCCTGACAATCCTTTTGCAGACAGACCCGTCTGATTGCTTCTTTCTCGATACCCGGCTGTCTCCACAACAGATTAATCTAAAGATTTATGGCTGATTCGTATCAATGCAGGTGTATCTGATTTGTTAGCTCCTCAAACCGGACAGCCTGTCCAATTAGTTTATCACCAGTGAGATTTAGGGTTGATGTACCATTAAATGTCACACTTATTCTTGTATCACTACACATCAACAAGTATTAGTACAAATACCACCCAAAATTTTATTAAATCTATTTTATTTTATTGTCCATTTTCCACCATAAACCAAGAAAACGTGGCACCCCCTGTACCTCGCCGACCCGTTCCCTCACTCCTCCCCGTCGTGCCCCGTTACCCCCAATCTCAAAGGTCATGAGAAATGTTGCGCTAATCCCCTCCGCCTCACGAACAAAACAGAAAAAAGGGTTTCTTTTGTTTTGTCTGTGAACAAAGGAGGTGTGGGAGTGTAGATGCTCACGCACACACATAAACTAGAGCACCTGCAATTAAGAGCTTATCCCGAGCGAGGAGGAGAGGAAACGTCCAAAGCTTAGCTGCGAAAGAAGCAATGAAGTTTGTCACAGAATATTCCTTACAGGATGCAGGAGGACAGTCACCTTACACCTAGCGTGATTGTGTGGACATGTGAGAGCAATGGATGAATGAATGAAGGAGGCCTTTTGTTTATAGGAACATATGTTAGATGATGGAGGGATGAATACATCTGCTAGGAAGGAAGAGGAGGTGTGATGCTGTCACTCTACAACACCTCAAACAACCATTACACGACATATAAAACGTGCAAAAAATATGCACAATATTAGCATAATATAAATGAAAAAAAGTCAAATTCTCAATAAGCGCCCGTTTTATTACACATATTAATGGTGGGGAATTAGTTCCAGAGGGACCCTGAGAAGTGAATTTCAGCAAAGTAGAATACCTTATTTATGAATGGAATATTTTCATAGGTAAAGCATAAAAAATTGTGTTTAATTATACGAGCCCGCTACACATTAAATAACATCCCTACATTTTTATTACCCAATACACAGAGGTGGGAGTAAGTCCCTCATGCACAGGTCACAAGTAAGCACCAAGTCTTTACCTTCAAGTTACAAACAAGTCCGAGTCAATCTTTATGAGAACTAAGCAAGTCAAGTGGAGTCACTGCTTTTTGTCTGCAAGTTGTGTAAAGTCATACACATTTTAATCAGGCCAGTTTTACAGATTTAGAGTTATGAACTTTTACACTTTTTTTATTACATATTTGACAACAAACAATGTGTAGGCCAAACAGAGCTGGGTTAAAAATAAATGAATAAATGAAATAATAAATAATACAATTAATTGTCCTGATAGTTTAAGATTTCGAGATTTAAAGTCGTAAATGTACGAGATTAAAAGTGGTAATTTTATGTGTTATTGTGTCATACGTGTCTGAGGGAAACTATAGAATAGTTCTTCAATGGGGAGGGGAACTACCTTAAATAGACAACATTGTTGTCAATTTACGACTTCATTCTCAAAGTCTTGATGGTTTTAATGCTTCATGAAACAGGCATTCCCCGAGACACAGGGGACTTGTGTGACCCTTGACCTGGGTCAAAGGTTACATTACGATTTCCCCAACGGATTTCAAAATGACGGCTATGTGAGGAGAACAACACAACTTCAGCGATAACTGAGGCTCTTCAACAGAAAGAGGATGAATAAGAACAACAATTTTTCTGTTATTTTGAGCCGTTTTACTGCCGTGTTACGGGCACTGTTTGGAAACAAAGTATATAAACAAACATTCACAACATCTTTCTGTGTCTTCTTTTCCTTCCGGCTTATCCATGTTGTGTTCTGACCTATCAGATTGCACCAAAGTGAGCGCATGCGTAAAATAAAGCAGCCGATATTATTTAGTGTATTATTTATGTATAGTGTAAAACTACGACTGAAACAACATCAAATTAAAAGCACAAAATGAATACAGACCCACCATCACCAGTACAAGCCAGGACTTTGTCTTTCAGGAAGGTCATGTGCCACAAACATGCAGATTAGCACTCAATAGGGTCATCAAATCTTACCTTTATGCATTTGATTATGCGCACGTAGTATCAGCATTTGGGAGCAAATATGAGGTGAAGGGGGGGGTACAGTATAGTAGTCAATCTGTGAATGAGAGAATGTCACAATGTGTGTTCAAGGACTGTCAAATAATGGGACAAATTTCCGCTCTCATTCAAAAATGATGGGATTACTAACTGTATATTATTTTTAAATAATATAATGGTCTTTACTTCTAAAATTTATATCCCATTACATATGACTGGATGTACTTATTGTTGCATATCAAATTGTTTATTACAAAGAGTGTTTCTAATCCCCCTTATTATACAGTAGATACAAACTTATTTTTATCTGTGATTAAATGAGATTCATTATGAGTTAGATTAATCACAATTAAATATTATAATCGATTGACCGCCGTAATATACAGTAGTGTTCAAAATAATAGCAGTGCAAGGTGACTAACCAGATTAAGTACTGTTATTATTATATTTTTATTTCCACATGGCAAACAAGTTACCTGTAGGTGCAGTACCATTCCATTTTCTTCCGCTTATCTGGGTCCGGGTCGCGGGGGAAGCAGTTTCAGTAGGGAAGTCCACACTTCCCGGTCTCCGGCGACCTCTTCCAGCTCCACCGGGAGGACACCAAAGCGTTCCCAGGCCAGCTGTGAGACATAGTCCCTCCAGCGTTTCCTAGGTCTTCCCTTGGGCCTTCTCCCGGCTGGGCATGCCCGAAACACCTCACCTGGGAGGCGCTCAGGAGGCATCCGGACTAGATGCCCGAGCCACCTTAACTTGCTCCTCTCGATGTGAAGGAGCAGCGGCTTTACTCTGAGCTCCTCCCGGATGGCCGAGCTCCTCACCCTCATCCTCATCTTTTAGGGTGGGTCCAGCCACCCTACGAAGGAAACTCATTTCCGCCGATTGTATCTGCAATCTCGTTCTTTTGGTCATGACCCCTTTCGGTCATGACCCCGTAGGTGCAGTAGATCCTCAGAAAACAAACAAGACCCAGCATTCATGAAATGCACGCTCTAAGCGCTGTGCAATTGGGCAATTTGTTGAAAGGAAAAAAAAAAACGTGTCCCTCGCGGTGTCCTGTGGGGGGTGCTCCGGGAGTATGGAATTGGTGGCCCGCTACTACGTGCCATTCGGTCCTTGTACAATCATAGCAGGAGCCTGGTTTGCATTGCCAGCAGTAAGTCAAGCTTGTTTCCGGTGAACGTTGGCCTCCGCCAAGGCTGCCCTTTGTCACCGATTCTGTTCATAATCTTCATGGACAGAATTTCTAGGCGCAGTCAAGGCGTTGAGGGAGTCCAGCTTTGTGACCTTAGGATCTCGTCTCTGCTATTTGCAGATGATGTGGTCCTTATGGCCTCATCAGGCTGTGACCTAGAGCGTTTACTGGAGCGGTTTGCATCTGAGTGTGAAGTTTCTGGAATGAGACTCAGCACCTCCAAATCTGAGGGCATGGTTCTCAGTCGAAAACGGGTGGACTGTACCCTCCGGGTTGGGAGTGAGGTCTTGCCTCAGGTGGAGGAGTTCAAGTATCTCTGGGAAATTTGTTGAAAGGAAAAAAAAAAGTGTCTGCCGTTGACTTTACAAACTCAAAACTATTTTGTACGAATGTTTTTGTTTCTAGGATTTCAATCCTGCGAATCACTAAACTAATACTGTGTATAGTATTATTATTACTGTGTATGAGCACAGTTTTTTATAACTGCTTCACATCTGTATGGCATGGAGTCAACCAACTTGTGGCACCTTTCAGCTGTTGTTCCACTCCAAGATTCTTTACCATTGTTTGTTTGTTTGTTTATTTCGAGCCACACAAAATACACAGGACAGAACATAATGAACATACACCAATACACAGGAACAATTTGGCTCGAAAAGGAGTGGGAAGAAGTAGACTATTTACTCCCACCCCCTTATTCGTAATGCTAAAGCCTGTTATAGTGATACAATATGCAGTAATACATGAACAAGATATCACACCTACAAACACACATGTATAATATACACTATTATTAATGTGTTGTACCTTGTACAGCTTGTGACATTACTCATTATTATACCATCATCACATATCAACGTAACATGTATTAAAGATAATTCCTGGGTTTACTATACAGTAAATATACAGTATATATACACATACCCATGCATACGTATATATATACACATACATTTTTTAATGCATACAAGAGATATTTCATTAAAAGATATAATTGTAATCAGTGTTGATGGTAATAATAATTAGTTTATATAGCATGTGTCCCGCATGAAGACAAGCCAAGGACTTTATTGAACCGTTGCCAGAGAGGGACTGCGCTCTAGCAACACCAACGCTCCTGGCTAAGTGTCCTATACTGTGCATTAAAAGAGACAAGTTTTTGGAGGTCTACTGCGAGAAGAGGATTCCACAATTCATTAACATTTCTTGGTCATGGGCGTCACATTGACAGCCTGTAAATAGCGGTTCATAACCCAAAAAACATTGTCTACTATGAATTTTAATTCAGTAATATAGAAGTGGCAGTGTGGCTGGCAAAATGATCAAGTTCATTTTCTCATCCTATTTGAATCTTTTGACACTCCTTCTAATAACAGGCCACAGTCAACCATGTAACAGCCATAATCTATTAATTTATTTTGAAAAATTGTGATAGAGTGAAGCCACACAAAGGGTTCTAATTTCGTAGACCAGGCACAGACAAGACGCACCTTTGCCTGCCAATTGGCGTGTTTTAGGCACATTTTGCAATTTCGTGCCATGTACAGACTGGGGTAAGTACACCCTGCGATTGACTGGCGACCAGTCCAGGGTGTACCCCGCCTCTCGCCCAAAGTCTGCTGGGATAGGCTCCAGCATTCCCGTGACCCTAATGAGGATAAGCGGTACAGAAAATGAATGAATGAATGAATGTACAGACTGGGGTAAGTACGCTTCCGTCCCTCCTACTGACACAAGTGGCTAAGAGGGAGGAGAGAAGGCGTGACTGGGTTTAACACAGTCGGGTCAAATCTTCATCAATCAAATGAGCTCCTCTCATCACCTTTAAATGCACCGCTGGCGAAGCGAAATGCAAGTTTCGTTGAATATGGATGAAGACAGCGGAAGACGGCCAAACTTCTCCCAGACGGAAAGTCCAGGAGGTCCAAGCTCGCAGTGGCTGAATATATGGTCACGCGAGCAGGCCTCCACGGGCTGATGATGCATTTTTGCAATTGTTGGTTACACAATCAAAGATGTCAATACGTTTGATTAACCATTTATTTACAATAAATTACATTCATATCAGATGTAGCCGCAGCGGGGCACAAGCCAGTGTCTTATTGTGCCGGTCCCAAGCCCGGATAAATACAGAGGGTTGTGTCAGGAAGGGCATCCGACGTAAAACTTTGCCAAACCAGAACATGCGAATCAGTCAAATGACTTCCATACCGGATCGGACGTGTCCCAGGTTAACAACGCCCGCCACCGGTGCTGTTCACCGACAGGGTGCCGGTGGAAACTGGATTACTGTTGGACGAACAAGGAGAGGAGGAAGGTGTGTCCGTAGGAGGAGAGAGAAGAGGAATGCTAAGAGTCTAGCACTAAGAGTTGGGACTTTGAATGTTGGAACTATGACAGGAAAAGGTTGAGAATTAGTTGAATTGATGCAGAGAAGGAAGGTAGACATATTGTGTGTCCGGTAGCAAGGCTAGAAGCTTAGGAGCAGGGTTCAAGCTGTTCTATCAGGGTGTAGATAGAAAGAGAAATGGAGTAGGGGTGATTTTGAAGGAGGAGTTTGCTAGCAACGTCCTGGAGGTAAAAAGAGTGTCAGATAGAGTGATGAGCCTGAAGCTAGAAATCGAAGGTGTGATGTTCAATGTTGTTAGTGGGTATGCTCCACAGGTAGGATGTAAGATGGAGGAGAAAGAGAAATTCTGGTCAGACCTGGATGAAGTGATGCAGAACATCCCTAGAAGTGAGAGAGTTGTCATTGGTGCGGACTTCAATGGGCATGTTGGTGCAGGAAACAGAGATGATGAGGAGGTGATGGGCAAGTTTGGTATCCAGGAGAGGAACGCTGAAGGACAGATGGTGGTCGACTTTGCAAAAAGGATGGAAATGGCTGTAGTGAATACTTTCTTCCAGAAGAGACAGGAACATAGGGTGACCTACAAGAGTGGAGGTAGGAGCACACAGGTAGACTACATCTTGTGTAGAAGGTGTAACCTGAAGGAGGTCAGTGACTGCAAAGCAGTGGTAGGTGAGAGTGTAGCCAGACAGCATAGGATGGTGGTGTGTAGGTTGACTCTAGTGGTGAGAAGGATGAAGAGGGTAAAGGCAGAGCAGAGGACAAAATGGTGGAAGCTGAAAAAGGAGGAGTGTTGCGTGACATTTAGGAAGGAGTTGAAAAAGGCTATGGGTGGCCAGGAAGTCCTTCCAGATGACTGGACAACTACAGCTACTGTGATCAGGGAGACAGGTAGGAGAGTACTTGGTGTGTCATCTGGAAGGAAAGTAGATAAGGAGACTTGGTGGTGGAATGAGGAGGTGCAGGAGTGTATACAGAGTAAGAGGTTAGCTAAGAAGAAGTGGGACACTGAGAGGACTGAAGAGAGTAGACAGGAGTACAGAGAGATGCAGCGTAAGGTGAAAGTAAAGGTGGCAAAGGCCAAACAAGGGGCTTATGATGACTTGTATGCTAGGTTGGACAGCAAGGAGGGAGAGAAAGATCTATACAGGTTGGCAAGGCAGAGGGACAGAGATGGGAAGGACGTGCAGCAGGTTAGGGTGATGAAGGATAAGGATGGAAGGGTATTGACAGGTGCCAGTAGTGTCATGGGAAGATGGAAAGAGTACTTTGAAGAGTTGATGAATGAGGAAAATGAGAGAGAACAAAGAGTAGAAGAGGTGACTGTTGTGGACCAGGAAGTAGCAAAGATTAGTAAGGAAGAAGTGAGGAGGGCATTGAAGAGGATGAAGAATGGAAAGGCACTCGGTCCTGATGATATACCTGTGGAGGTATGGAAGTGTCTAGGAGAGGTGGCAGTAGAGTTCCTGACCGGGTTGTTTAACAAGATCTTAGATAATGAGAAGATGCCTAAGGAATGGAGGAGAAGTGTGCTGGTGCCCATTTTTAAGAACAAGGGAGATGTGCAGAGTTGTGGCAACTACAGAGGAATAAAGCTGATGAGCCATACAATGAAGTTATGGGAAAGAGTAGTTGAAGCTAGACTAAGGGCAAACGTGAGCATTTGTGAGCAGCAGTACGGTTTTATGCCAAAAAAGAGTACAACAGATGCAGTATTTGCTTTGAGGATGTTGATTGAGAAGTACAGGGAAGGTCAGAGGGAGCTGCATTGTGTTTTTGTAGATCTGGAGAAAGCTTATGACAGGGTGCCCAGAGAGGAACTGTGGTATTGTATGAGGAAGTCTGGAGTGGCAGAGAAGTATGTTAGAGCGGTGCAGGACATGTACGAGGACTGTAAGACAGTAGTGAGGTGTGCTGCAGGTGTGACAGAGGAGTTCCGAGTGAAGGTGGGACTCCATCAGGGATCAGCTCTGAGCCCCTTCTTGTTTGCTATGGTGATGGACAGGCTGACGGACGAGGTTAGACAGGAATCTCCATGGACTATGATGTTTGCAGATGACATTGTGATATGTAGTGAGAGCAGGGAACAGGTGGAGGAGAAGCTTGAGGGGTGGAGGTTTGCCCTGGAAAGGAGAGGAATGAAGGTCAGCCGCAGCAAGACGGAGTACATGTGTGTAAATGAGAGGGACCCAAGTGGAAGAGTGAGGTTACAGGGAGAAGAGATAAAGAAAGTGGAGGATTTTAAGTACTTAGGGTCAACAGTCCAGAGCAATGGAGAGTGTGGAAAAGAGGTGAAGAAGCGTGTGCAGGCAGGCTGGAATGGGTGGAGAAAAGTGTCGGGTGTGATGTGTGATAGAAGAGTTTCAGCTAAAATGAAAGGAAAGGTGTACAAAACTGTGGTGAGACCAGCGATGTTGTTTGGTTTAGAGACAGTGCCGCTGAGGAAAAGACAGGAGGCAGAGCTGGAGGTAGCAGAGATGAAGATGCTGAGGTTCTCTTTGGGTGTGACCAGGATGGACAGGATCAGGAATGAGCACATCAGAGGGACAGCACATGTTAGAGGTTTTGGAGATAAAGTCAGAAAGGCCAGACTGAGATGGTTCGGACATGTCCAGAGGAGAGATAGTGAATATATTGGTAGAAGGATGCTGAGTTTTGAATTGCCAGGCAGGAGGCCTAGAGGAAGACCAAAGAGGAGGCTTATGGATGTAGTGAAAGAGGACATGAAGGTAGTTGGCGCAAGAGAAGAGGATACAGAAGACAGAGTTAGATGGAGGCAATTGATTCGCTGTGGCGACCCCTAACGGGATAAGCCGAAAGGAAAAGAAGAAGAATTACATTTATATCAGATCCACTGGCCACTGATGAGAACGAGAAGAGGCAGCAATAGGGACATGGGAGGTGGTGGCCATAAGGAGACGGCGTGACAGAGGCAAACAAGACAGTCAATATAGATAAAAATGTATGTGCTGATTCAGATTCAGTTACTTTAAACAGTGGTTGTTGTGATTATTAAATGCATTCAAATGTGCCTTACATTCTGTAAACCGGCCTGTGGGAGGCCTGAAGTTGTACTGTATCGTATTATGTTATAACATAAGTAATAATTGAATGTATTTTTCTAAATTACTAACTACTATACTGCATGGTTCCTTACACGGATAAAGCTAGTGCACTTCTTCTCCATCACTAGGGGGCAGCATATCGCATCGTAACTGCCCCTGCTACTGTAAAAGACAGAGGAAACGTAAAAATGGCATTAAAAACTAAAATTTAAAAGTTAAATTAAAGTAAAAGCGGTATAGAAAATGGATGGATGGATGGATGGATAGATATCTTACATTGTCAGTGTTTTCTAGAGCTAGTGGTCACCTAAAGGGGCAAACTAGCATTTAAATAATAAGCAGACGAATAAAAAAGCATGAATGCTTATGTGTGCATGCATACATTTTGGGGGTGGCTTTGTTTTGGGGTCTGGAACTGGGTGTTGTCTCATCTCAGGTCATTTGTGGAGGGGGGGCATGCTGGTCCATCCTAATGGCAGGTGGCTCCCTGCAGTTGCAGGAAGGAAGGATCATGATTAATCTCTTTTTGTCAATAGTTACCTTATAACTAATAACATTAAATCCCAGGTAAAAAAATAAGTTTTTAACTACAATAAGTAGGGATGTATTCTCTTTGTGGTAAACGATTTATTTTACAAAGCCCCCAATTTTTGAATGTTTAATGCAAGCCACTATGACGGTCCTTGAACACACCTTCTTCATTGCCACACGCTGCTTTTACACAAATATACTGTACCCTTTTTGTTCACTTCATATTTGCGCCCATATACTGATATTATGTGGGAATGCATAAAGATAAGATCTGATACCTTATCGAGTGCTTATGTGCATATTTGTGGTACACAACCTCTCTGAAAAAAAAGATTTCCAAGTGGATGGTGGTTTTGTATTCATTTAGTGCTTTTAAATGGATGTTGTTCCTTTCGTAGTTTTGTGCAAACCATACTAAATAAGATCAATTAGACGGCTATAATGTATGAACAATTGCTATAATGCTTGTGTCAATGGCATAGAATTAGCATTAGAATTGCGGACCACCACAGATTTACATTGGTTTAAGGCAAAACTAAGACTTAATTTATTCCAAAAAAGCATTTTGCACATAAGCGCATTGTGACACTTTTTATTGTATTTATTTGTATTATTTTAGGAGCCACACGGTGGTCGAGTGGGTGGCACGTTGGCCACACACTCAGGAGATCTGTAAGACCTGGCTTCGAATCTCCGTTGGGCATTTCTGTGTAGAGTTTGCATGTTCTCCCCGTGCGTGAGAACATGTGAAACTCCGGTTTCCTCCCACATTCTAAAAACATGCATGTTAGGTTAATTGGCGACTCTAAATTGTGAATGTGAGTGTAAATGTTTGTTTGTCTGTATGTGCCCTGCGATTGACCAGTCCAGGGTGTACCCCGCCTCCCGCCCAAAGTCAGCTGGGATAGGCTCCAGCACACCCGCGACCCTAATGAGAATAAGCAGTATAATGAATGTATTATTTTAATGTATTTTATTTATTGTTTTACTATACTCGTCTTGTGTCGTTTTGCGTTTTTTTTTTCTTGCACTGTTGTACAGCACTTTGGGGCTATACAAATAACATTTGATTGATTGATTGATTGATTATCACATGGATATGAGTAAGGGTGGGCCACATTAAACCCGCTGCAATGAACTTTTTTAGTGGCTAAATTAATAACAATTTACCGCAAATTAGCAGTCCCAGATGTCTTTAATGACAACAATGGAAAGGACAAAATGCCTTTTTTTTTAACTTGTTTCTGCTGCCCTCAAGCGGTCAACACAATCACTGCATCTCAAAGACAAATACAGTATGTGTGTAATTTTAGCACTGAGCCCGAATCGACTTCATCAGCTCCGGGCCGCACAGGCAGGCAGGCAGGCTGGCAGGCAGGCTCACCCCCGCTACACACACCGCACACCAAACCACTCACTCACACAGAAACACACATACATTTTCACATATCCATCGCGAGCTCCATCGAGACACCGTGCCATACCACCCTCTGCTGCACCCCCCATCAGTAGCTGGCACAGCCACAGCCCTATCCCACACACACACACACGACGGCCCTCCCCCCCGCATTGCAGCCAGCTGAGACCCGGAGCCGACCCCACCCCCCCAACAGGACAGTCCGACATACTGTTGGTGTGCAGTATCAATAACACTGGCATCGCAAAAATGATACTGTATTTACAGTGTTGACACAACATCAAAAATTCACATCTTGGTAAGTCATGCATCTTCTTCTTTTTTATGATATGTTGTAGATACAGTATATAAATATCCGTAGTACACATATTTCAGTTACTGATATCCAATATCTTGTATGATACTGTATCACAATGCCATTTAATTAGATAGATAGAAGGATAATACATTGTTATATGCTTATCGCATAGCTTGTGCGATAAAGTATCAAAGTAATATCAAAAATATACACAGCGATAAATAATACTTATTGTTATATTGACACTATAGTATCATTATGCTAAGCATTAAACAGCAGTTGTTGTGAGTCACATTGTTAGCTTGGTAATACAGGAAAGTACAACATTGTCTAAAATTGTCCATCGGTATGAATGTGAGTGTGAATGCTTGTTTGTCTATATGTGCCCTGCGATTGGCTGGCGACCAGTCCAGGGTGTACCCCGCCTCTCGCCCAAGGTCATCTTCAGCATACCCCCATGACCCTAATGAGGATAAGCAGCATAGAAAATGGATAGATGGAAAATCACAATAAATCATTTTTTTTTATTCATTGTACTGCTTTATTGGCATAAAAACCAGGCATTTGCTATAAATCATAACATTTTTACCAACATCAATGATGAATCATGCATATCCTTATATTTGTGGCATAAATGTACAAGCATTAAATATTAATACAGTAATTACTCCTATTGTTAACTGGCGCAGTATCTATAAACCAGCATCAAACTGATATTGATATTGCGATAATGATATTGTTATGTTTTATGGTACAGTATCAATATACCATACCATTATTATTAGGATTAATTATTGTGTCATTTTCATGATTTTTATGGTATAGCATGAATACACCATCATCAAATATCACAATGTCTCAAATGGTACAATTTAACATATTGCTTTGATTCTTGTTGCTAGTCATGTGACCATTCACTTGTTGCTAGGCAAAACTTCCTAAAGCTCAATGGATGGCCAATGGAATTTTTGTAATATCTTGCATGAGCGTGGGATAGCAACACATTTTTATGCAGGTCACAAACACATGCAGTGGTGGGGGCTTCTGGCTGCCCCCCCAACCGCACCAAAGAGCCCACCCTTGTCCTGTCTTTTCTCCCTTGGCAGAGAACAGTAGCTCAGTGTTTGGAGAGAGGGGGGAGTCAACCCGCCGGCCCTCTGGTTATTTATCAGCGTATCTTGGACGGGTCGGGCCACATCAGCAGATAATGGTGGGGGGCGTCTGAGGGTGGGCGGCAGTATATAAATTGGCGCTCAATGAACAGTCCCACGGTCTACGACAACACTAGACATGGCATTCAACGGAACCTGGAAGGTGGACCGCAGTGAGAACTATGACAAGTTCATGGAACAAATGGGTGAGTCCTGTGTCCTGGTACTACTACAGGTACTACTATGCATTAAAGTTTTTAGATAACAAAAAATCTTCAAGGGAGTCCCAGGGTAAGGTAAGGTAACCCTGTTGGTACATTAGCGACGAGTGTGAGACTGGACCGACGAACCATTTATGGAGCTTGTGTCTAAGGAAAAAAGACTTAAGGGAGACATTGGAGTACATTATACCTTATTAGACAAAAATGGAGTACCAATAAATCATATATGGATGTTTTCGTCTCTGGAAGAGACGTAAGGGGGACAGGAACAGAGCTGTTGATGTGATGATGCATTGAAGAGCACTGGTAACTTTGAGTGTTAGGGAATAGGCTTTCAGACATCAACCAACTTGCCGACCTTGTGAGGAGAAATCTGATTGTTTAAAAAAACAGTCCCATTGCTAATAGTGTCTAAGTGACATGGGCCAGCACCCCGGATTCTGAAGGCTGTGGACAGATTACATTGACATGGCTACACATAGAAACTAAAAACCGATTGGACAAAAAAAAATACAACATACACGTACTGGAAACAATGTAGCCAAGAGACTCGCTACAAAATAGGACAATAAACTGGTTGTGAACAAGTTGACACAATTTCACAGAAGAAATAGTAGAATTTTGTTGTATTTGTAAATGTAGGCCAGTTTTTCTGTTGGTGTTTAGCCGTGAATGTCATGGTTGAACCAAGTTTAACTTTGAGTTGTGACAAATATAGATATTAATCTGCATATTATTTAAACCACTAATATTAGCTGCTACCAATACCAAACGCTGTGCCTCCATAACATGGGGAACACTAACCTTTAACACACAACAGTCCACAAATGAAGTGTGATCAAAAACAGGCATCAACGTGATGAAACGCAAGCTGGCCGAGCACGACAACCTGAAGATCACCATTGAGCAGAAAGGTGACGACTTCCACATCAAAGAATCCAGCACGTTCCGCACTAAAGACATCGACTTTACCCTGGGGACGTTATTTGACTACAGCCTGGCTGACGGAACTGACGTCTCAGTAAGCTCTCACACTGTGGCTCAAGAACAAGCATTGAAAAATGAACTTTTTTGAATAGAAATGCCATCATTAGGGTACATGGCAGATGGATGGGGACATGCTAAAGGGTCAATTTACCAGGAAAGACAACAGCAAGGTTCTAACCACCACCAGGTGTCTCGTGGATGGAGAACTAGTGCAAGTTAGTATACATTTATATAAAAATCATTTTAATTTACCCACAACAATGACCCATTTTGTTTTTTTCCCCCTGCAGACTTACAGCTACGAAGGCGTTGATGCCAAAAGAATTTTCCAGAAGCAGTAATTTTATCTGGATATAGACACATATATAGAAAGAGCGCGAGCTAGAGAGAGAAGTAACACTATATTAATTTCTACGTTCCAGTTATTCATAGGGTAACATTGTGAATTTTTGCACTAATTTGTTAAATAAAGTTGATTTTTTGGCAGTGTGTCTGGTCTCACGTGGTCTGGTTGTGACATGTGCAACATAATGGACACTAGCGGAAAAAGACACACAAGGGGAATGCTGGGAATAATGGTGTACAATGATGCATTCATTGCCAATTGGGACACCCATGGCTGTAATTACATTCTCTTTACACGAGGTGGCATTATTAGTCTTTCGATCTGGGCCCACCTTTACTGGATATTATCTTTATTTAAATGCACTAAAATAAACAACAAACATTTAAACATATAAGTTCCTTTTGTTAACGATGCACATTTTTAAATGAAATGACTTTTGTAATTATAAATAACAACACCATTTGTTCACAAAAGGGCATATTTGTAACTGTTTTTGAGGACACGTTTGATTATTTTTTTGAGTATTATTATTGTCGACATAAATGGCAATTATAATATTAATAAAGATTTAAAGTGTTTTCTTCTAATAATGTGTGTGTCATGATCGAATGAGAATATTCACACGCACAATATTCTTTATGGATACTAAAGAACATTGGGAGTGAATTATTCTAAAAATAATGATGTGTGATGTAGGAGCATTTGAAGACATAGAAATAGGGGATTTATTTATTATAACAATTTTATGTATTTTCTGTTGTTTTTGATGGTATACTACTTCTAATGTGTAACTGTCATTAGAAATGTCAATCATAGCACAGTCATATTTAATTGTTCTGAAAATGCTAAATAAAAATAAAAAAACTCTATCGACAGCCTTATTCCAATTAGAGGGGGAGAAACATTGTACACATAAAAATCTTACCACACAATGACATGATAAAAAGGATATACACGGATATAAACAGATCAGGAAAAAGCTGTCTAGATGGCCGCCAGCTCAGTCCTCAGTTCGTTTGCTCTGAATTGATCTGGTTTTAGTATGTTTTTCTTAGAGTCTAGCAAGTAAGGTTCACCTTTATACCCTTCCGAAAAGAGTTTACCTTACTGCCTTTAGGGACATTTAGTTTATTTATAAGTTATTCCTTATCTGCCTTTCATCTCATGCTTCTCTAGTAATCATTAAAATGCCTTTTTGTGTTATTTTACTTTTCATTTTACCTGCCTTGATTCCTGGAACTGTTACTATCTCCAAAGACCATTTTGTCAGTGGCCATCAAATTTTAGTCAAGTGCGTCTGAAAAGCTACCTCCATTCCTCAATATAATGATCAGTCAACAATCTTGCCAAAGCAGCACTTTAGTCTGAAATCCTCCATCCAGGTACCTGTCAACCCTCTGCATTACAAAGACTGCTGGTCTCCCTTCACCCTGTTTAACATATTGCATTCCATTGTCATCAAATTTGCTTTTACAGAAGCTCAAGCCATTTTTCTTTGCAGTTTTGACGAAGCCCTCCATGAATGTAAAACATTGGTATTATGTGGGCACTGTTTTGCAACGTGCATTAATCATCCTCATGTTGTTCATCTCTGGCAATGCCCACCCTAAACCCAGTCCTGCAAATAGTGACATTACTCCTATTGCTCCCGCTATGCTTGTTGCCTAAAATCCATTTGGTAAAATCCTGGGTACACTCTGCTAATAGTGATGTGTTAGCTACTTCTGCACCGTGTCTTAAAAAAAGTGTTACTAACTCTGACATGCTAATACCAGGTTACATTGTATTTTGCCACAAAAGGCGTCATAATTGATGACAGAATGAGTTGGAAACCTTACATCAAAAACATACAACATAAAGTAGCAAGAAATACTTCAATACTGAATAAATAAAATTTGTCCTGGATCAAAAATCCCCCCAAACTCTCTATTGTTCTTTGGTGTTACCATATCTAACTTATTGTGGGGAGACATGGGGAAATAACTACAAAAGTACACTTCACTCGCTTGATGTACTGCAAAAAAGATCAATTAGGATAATCAATAACGCGGCGTACAAAGAACGTACAAATCCACTATTTCAAAAATCACAATTATTAAAATTTGCTGATCCGGTAAACCTTCAAAGCGCTAAAATGATGCAAAAGCAAACAACAACCAGATACCAAAAAATGTCATACAATATTTCTCAACAAGAGAGGAGAAATATGATCTTAGGAATAAACTAAACTTAAAACACAAATATGCAAGAACAACACTAAAAACCTTTAGTACTTCGGTATGTGGAGCCAAACTATGCAATGGATTAAGTAAAGAAGTAAAACAATGCTCTACAATGAGGGACTTCAAGAAACATTACAAACATTTGATGTTTAGAAAATACAAGGAAGAAGAGTCGTGAAATATTGTGTACATCCAAGGTCATATTACTTCATTCCTTGGAGAGTACATTTTCTGTCTGTTGACTGTCAATGCTGTTTGTTACTATCACCTTATACTTGTACTAGGAACATTTCATCCTAGTGAGAACATTGTCTGTACAACAACAATGTTTTGTTACAATTCTTATACACCACTCATCACTATTATCACTATTATTATTATTTATTATGATTATATTTCATCAGGACAGCAATATAATTTATTTACCATGACAAGGACTACTATTTAACATACTGTCACATGACCTTACTTTTTTATTCCAACTTAGTAACTGCAGGAAGTTCACAAATGTATTGAAATAGGGGAATCCCTACGGGGGTAGGATTTAATAAGCTTTACTTCTTCCTACTCCTTTTGGACATGTGGAACTGTCAAGTGTATTAAGTGATGTATTCCAATGTCATTTACTTACATGTTTAAATAAAATTAAACCATTACCATTACTATCTTTGTAAAAGAACATCTGCAAAAATTTGAAATGCTACTTTTAAAAAGCATGCTATATCTCTTTTTGTTGGTGTTTGTTATAGACAATCTGGAGTCCTGCTTTCGCTCTGGCCTCTCAATCAAACGTCCGCCTATGATCGCAACCAAACACTCGTTTGTTATCCAGGCCTTTCTAAATGATGTCTCCACTGTGAACTGGGAGAGAATTAATCTCATCTTCTCTATGGATGACGCCTGGTCTTCATTTAAGGATTCATTCAGTACTATTATTGGCAAACATGCCCCACTGAAACGATTCTGGACAAAGAATAGCGACAGTCCCATGTTCTACCCTGACCTGGCTGGTATGATCTGACACAAAAACACTTTATGGCGAAGAGCCAGGTCCTCAAAGTCACCTGTCGACTGGCATGACTTCAGGCAATGTAGAAATAAAACCACCAAGGCAATTAGGTCAGCTTAAATCAACCATTTCAAGGACAAATCCTCATCCTCTGGCACTGACCCTGTCCTGGGTTCTGCGTAACGTCTGGAATAAAATCAAGTCTATGGAAAATAAACTCACATCCCATCATCTACCCACCATGGAGAAATTTGGCAACACAATCATCACTGATAAATTGCGCATGGCCTCGCTTCTCCACCAACATTTCATTTATTCATCGCAAGCCTTTACTGCCCTGGTTTCCAACTCTGCTTCATGATCAACCTCTCCTCCACCAAGTGATGTTGACTTCTCTCTCTTTTCTGGTGACTATAACGAGTTACAATGGGTACATTTTAAAAAGTAGCTGCTAATACTATCGATGCCCCATTACATATTTGTTCAACCTGTCTGTTAGTCTATTAGTGCTTCCCCATCTGACTGGAAATCTGCCACGATCCCCCCTCTCTTTTCAAGTATGGCTCTACCTCAGACCCCAACTGCTACAAGTCTACAGTATATCCATCCTGCCCTGCATCAATAAGAATTTTAAGAGATGAATTCACAGTTAACTCACTTTATTGATGTCAATCATATCCTGACACATCAGCAGTCAGGATTCAGAACCGGCCGTGGACCGTTACCCAAGTCCTTGATGAAATCATGACCTCCATGGACAATAAACAGGTCTGCATAGCTATTTTCTTGGATCTGGCCAAGGCCTTTCATTCAGTAGAACACAACATCCTCCTGCGTAGGCTCTCTAGTATTGGCCTGTCCATGAGTTGTACCAACTGGTTTGCAAGCTACCTCTATAACCGTGTTCAGCGAGTGAAGTCAGAAAATGTTGTGTCTGAACCACTTAACATGTTTAATGGTGTGCCCCAGGGTTCCATCTTAGGTCTTACCTTGTTCTCCATCTACATAAATGATGTGGCGAATATTATCGGTACCTCCTGGATACACTTCTTCTACCATGTATTTATCCGACCCTTCACTCCACTCTGCCGCATCCACCTTTCAACTCAGCTTCACATCCATTTAGAAGTCTTCATGACCGTAAACCTGTTTCTCAATTGAAAGAAGACCAAAAGTATGGTTTTTGATTGGAAAAACTGAAAAAGTGCCACCTGCCACTCCAAGATTACCTGTGATGACTGAGAACTGGAGTTTGTCAGCTCCTTCAAGATACCTGGGTATCTATTTGGACCACTCACTGTCTTTCAGGTTCCACATAAATGATCTGCAGGCCAAAGTTAAGTCCAAACTGGGGTTGTTTTATCATAATAAGACTTCTTTCACTTGCTCTGTCAAACATACCACGGTGAAGATGACCATATTCCCTATGTTTGCTTATGTCCACGTTTTTCCTCTAAGGGACTGGATGCTCTCAACCACTGAGCCATCCATTTTTCCTCTGGTGTGCATTTCTCAACCCTTTAATGTCATCTTTACAAACTGATAGGCTGGCCCTCCCTCCACACTCGGTGACTTCCTCACTTGTCTACAAGACTCCTCAAGGGAAAACAGCTCAATCACAACCTCAATAGTTCAATACATCTCAAGTTACACAGCAATACAAGTAGTTACAAACCTCTTGCACCTTTCCCATAACATCCATCACCTGAGATCCAGTGACATCATTAAGCTGTCTCTTCCAAAAGCCAACTGTCTTTGGCCACAATTCCTCCTGTTTTGCTGCAGCAAGTGACTGGAACGCCCTTTTAACACTTCCTTAAACTATTAGCTCTTCCATCACTCCTCCTGTTTAAACAGAAACTGCAAAAGTCCCTCGCTAAACAGTTGTGTTTAGTCCTTCTGGTCTGGATATAAATGAGCATTTATTGTATGTATGTTGTCTTTTTTACTTCAATGTTTATTTCCCTCATTGATTGTATGGTTACATTGAATATTCCTGTGTATGATTAGTTTTTACTTTATGCTGGACCCTCTTGCCAGGTCATTATTGTAAATGAGAAGCTATTCTCAATTGATCTTACCTGGTAAAATAAGGGTGAACCCAATCAAACTTCCTGTCCCCCCACACATCTGGAAAACATTTATTGCAACACACACAAGCATGACTGTTTTTTGTATTCAACTGCTTATTTTCTTTGATTATTATTTATCTATATCTATATTGGAAAATAGGCATGTAAATGTGACTATTGGGGTATTATTTCATGTACAGAGGGCTCTATAATGTTAAAACTTGCATTTACAAAAACAGGTTTTTTATGCTCTAACTACGAAAATATTGTATTTGTAATAAGGAAACCTACTTTGCAGGGATTCAAATGTGGGAAAAACTATAATACATTTCAAAAATACCTTACGTAGTAAAAAAAAAGGGACAAAAAGCAAGCAAAGCAAAAAAAGCAATGCATCACCTCCTGATAGAAACTAAGATACAGTTTTCAGCTTAACAATGAAAAAACATACAACTTCTGTGTAGGAGATAATACACAAAAAAGGCCAAAAAAATAAATCACTGATGATCTTGTTGATCTTTAATGGCAAACGGTTTCATTTAACATTTTCATAAAAACATGTTTTTCTGGTTTTAAAAACGAAACAATTCATTGAATGCTGTTTCTCCTTAAACACACACACATGCACAAACACTCACGCACGCGCACACAAACATGCTGTGAATATGCACCAAAATATGCACACAGTTTGTATACAGCAACAAGGAAAAGTCATCATGGTTTTTTGTTTTTTCTGCTGTACCATACTGCGGCCAAAATAGACACACAAAAAAAGAAAAAGGACCATTGTATTTCACAGTGAATGATACAGTATTGATATATCATACATACAGTAGTCACAGCTAGAAAATTAATATACAATAATACAATACATTGAATAATAAAAGAATGCTTGGCTTCTTCATCAATCTTCTTAAAAACAACACCCTTAATAATAATAGAAACACACACACACACTTATAAATACTTGTTCTAATAGTTGATGTTTAAACCCAACCAAAAAATAATAAATTCTGTGCATATTATCCATATTCATTACAGACTAGTCTGAAAGAGTATTAAAGTTGCTGAGAAAAGGCAGAGAATAATAGAATAAGTCAACATTTTACAGGATTAAAATAGTAATACTGCGAGAAAAATTTGTGTTAAATGACAATAAAGTCACAACAACAATTAATGTTGTGAGAGTAAAATGCGTTTTTTATGCTGTAAAGTTGTAGTTACTTAAATGTTGGCATTCTCTTGCATTGTGCTTGTTTTTTTGTAATATTTTGCCTTAATTTTGGTAGTAGTACAGCAAATCACAATTGTTCCTATTACACTGGTACCTTTTCTTTGTAACGTTACGACCTTTGTTTTAATAAATATAACTTCCGTTACATTTACATCAAGCCAATATTACATTCTTCAGTCAGAAGAATGTTCATCTCGTAACAACTTTCAGCTTGAATTCAATATCCCTTTTTCTAGTCATTTTAGGATATGATATACTACAGTGGTGTGAAAAACTATTTGCCCCTTTCCTTACTTTTTATTCTTTTGCATGTTTGTCACACAAAATGTTCCTGATCTTTAAACACATTTTAATATTAGTCAAAGATAACACAAGTAAACACAAAATGCAGTTTTTAAATGAATGTTTTTATTATTTAGGGAGAAATAAATCCAAACCCACATAACCGTGTGTGAAAAAGTAACAAATGTAACGAGACACGCACCTTCCAAAAAGTTCAACTTTTGTCTCGTCAGTCCACAAGATATTTTCCCAAAAGTCTTGGCAATCATCATTTTGTGTTCAATTATGTTATCTTTGACTAATAGTTAACTATTTTTTATGAGCAGAAACATTTAAGTGTGACAAAAAGTCAGGAAGGGGGCAAATAGTTTTTCACACCACTGTACATTTTCACTTTTACACCAAAATGTCAACATTTAGGCATTATTAGCATTATTTTGATGTGGAAACAAACTTGTGTCATAACATTAAAACTTTACTGTCAAAACATGACTTTCTTTCTTGTCATATGGTACAAATTGATTCTTTGATCTTGTACCATTACGACTTTTTTTCTAGTAATTTGCTTTTCATTGTGGCCTCAACACGTCTTGGTAGACTTGAATGTACATACATGACAAATTTTGACATTGCGGAAATAAGCCAAGATTGTCATAACTTATTTTCTCCATAATTTGCTTCGTAGATATGATTACTAACTGGACTAATAATAAACTGGGAAGACGGTTTAGAAATCATAACTGAGCATTGTTTGTTACAGCAAACATACCAAACAAAAAGTTCTCTTTTCATCTTCCTTTGATAATTATGTAGGTGTTCATTGTAAAAGACATCATTTGTCTGCCTATTAATAGACAAAAGAGTCAGCGTAAAAGTAAAAACGGGACTATAAAGGCGTCAAAAAAAAGAATAGTTGCAAATGAAATGCTTTTGGTGTTTTGCTGTTGGCTAATTCTAGCATGCAGTCTCAAGGGAGGGTGGGGGCTTTGATGAGACTATGACTATGACAAGACAAGAGCACACCAAGAGGACGGCTTTGGTATTGCACTCTCATTAGCAAAAAAGCAACAACAAAAAAAACATATTTTAATGAATTTAACCAAACAATGCTGAGCTCTAAATGCACACTCCAGCCCAATGGTAAATTACAAAAATACCTTTCTGGAAAATATCTCCAAATGTACAACGTTGGTATTTTTATTTTTTTGCAAAGTCATGCTCCAACATGTACTAACATGAATACGTATTGTATATTATTGGAGTAATAGTAATAATAATAACAGCCACCGGGAGGCGCTTTATTCACACTTCCAATGCATAAACCTTTCACAAAGGGAGGTGTATCTTAAAAAAAAAAAGAGTTAGAAGGTGGTGGGTTCTCGATGTGTGATGGAGGCGGGGGTCTGCTATGTCCTCAGAGGCTGCCTGCCAGAGACACAAAGCGAAGGGGGGGGGGGTGAGGTTGCTGTGGTGACTGAACACTAATGAAAATACAAAGGGGGGGAGATCAACAAAGGGAGGGGTGACAAACTCCCATCAAAGCAAAAATACTGTAGAGTCCAACCTCTGTAGCCTTGGTTTGTTTGCACAGAAATGACCCGGGTCAAAACATCAGACAAGCTTTATCACATAGCACAACAATCCCTTCGCCTTCTTAGGTCATACTAGTGTAAAAAGAAAACACGGTTAGTTTTTTTTTTTTTTTAAAGAAACAAAACAAAATTAATTATCACACTTTTCCGGCTTTTCTCTCATAATATGAGATTATTTTCGTGATATTATCTAAGATTCCCAAGCCATTACAAAAAACGATTAACTCGCAATAATCTGACTTTGTTCTTGTTCTTTTACATATTTTTTTCTGTAATGTTACAACAATTTTATCCTAATAATACAACGTTACTGCTTTATTCTCATAATTTTACAACCTAGACTAGAGTACTACCATTGCAGGTTTTCTGTTCCCGTAATGGTACAATGGCATTTTTGTACTATTACGACTGTATGTTCATACCACTACGATCTCTTTATTGTCATATTACAACTTCAGTAATATGACAAGTTCAGTCTGTACAGTACAGATAAATAAATACATATTATCGGTTTCTCAATAGTACTTCAAACCTGGGGATTACTACTGGAATTGTTTCAGTGGGCATCTCTGTGTGGAGTTTGCATGTTCTCCACGTGCGCATGTGGGTTCTCTCCGGGTACTATGGGTTCCTCCCACATTCCAAAAACATGCATGTTAGGTTAATGACCCTAGTGCGTACAAGTGGCATAGAAAATGGATGGATGGATTGCACTGAGGTCTCGAAGTTTAAAATTTGATGTTGTTAGGGTGCATTTTTAGCCAAAATTGGGTAAAATTCCACACTTGTTTGTACCAACTGTGTGCACAGGCCAACGTGCCAGACAATTATTGCTGTCTGTTGTTGATGACAAAGAACCCTTAAGAAGTAGTCTTGCCGCGTGCTATGTAGTGTTATGCTGCCTTCCACAAGCCAAGTGAAAGCAGCCAGAGGGCAGCGAGAAGAGAAGAGGAGGTGAAGGTGTGATGTTTACACCTTCAGTTGCTGTCTGTCGCCATCAATGAGCAATAACATCGACACTTACCGACGGTTGGCTGCTCGTGAAGCCAAGCGTCAGTCCTCCTAGCTGCTAAGTGGACCAGAGAGGTCCAGTCGGCAAAGCCCCTCACAGCTGGCCGAGGCCACCATCACACATCAGGAATCTGCGGAGAAATCTCATTTTGTCATGTGAAGCAACAGACAACGATATAAAACATACAATACATATGTAACACAATTATACTGTTTTTTTTAAATATAAATTTAAATGTTTACATTTTCTAAAATGTTAAAATGTTTACATTTTAAAAAGTTTCCTTTTCGTATCGTGAATTTTTACTTGAAGTACAAAAACAAGTTGTAAGTTTGCAAGAAAAAGTACTGTTAAAAAAAACAGGTACGAGAGTTAAGTCATAATAGTACGAGACAATAGCAGCGACCTCATAAAAAAAATGTAAAGCATGAAAATAAAATTGTAACATGAAAAAAAACCTTTGAGACAACAGTTGTAATATAACGAGGAAAAAAGTAGCACATCAAGAGGAATAAAATCATACGGTTTATACTACAAAAAAAACAAAACAATGAATGATTTGGAGGAGGGAGCAATCCACCCTTTTCCGACTGAGAACCATAGCCTTGGATTTGGAGGTGCTGAGTCTCATCCCAGAAACCTTACACTTGGTTGCAAACCACCCCAGTGAACATTGAAGGTCACAGCCCGATGAGGCCATCAGGACCACATCGTCTGCGAACAGCAGAGAGGAGACCCCAAACTGGACTCTGTCGATGCCTTGGCTGTGTCACGATCTGTATGTTTGTCATCATGACAGTTTTGGTTTTCATGTGTTTCTGGGCCGTTTCCTAATTTCTTCACTCGGTTAATTATGTGCACCTGTTTTCCCTGCTATTTATGTTCAGGTGCGAGCGCCAGTCGGGCGTCGGCTCATTGTCATTTGTTACTTTTTCCCTCCTGTCGTATCGTTGCTTAGTTCCTGCCGCTGCTTCGCAGCATTATTATTAAAAGATTCCAGCAAACCTTACCTGCCTGACGTCCAGCTCTCTGCATCCTCGGGGTCGTTACACCATGCCACGCCGAGGGAAACGTGACAGAATGAGCTGACCAGAATTCGACCTCGAATTCGAATTTGAGAGCAACTTACGGACCCCATTGACGCTCACAGAGATGGAGGAGGAGTTGGCCAGGTACTCGCCGGACAAGCTGAAGTACCTGATGTGCGGCCCAGACGGCAAGCTGGTAACCATAGCGTCGGTGTGGCTGAGAACCGCCACAAGCACGCCGGCCCGCCGGCAACAGACAAACCCGGCGGTACCAACTCGGGGACGTCGACGTGGTGAGTCGCGTGCCCTCCCCCAAGCCTACCTTTAACCTTTCCCTGGTTCCAGTGGCGGTCGAGGACGGCGTCTGGGATCCGCCTTCTGAAGGGGGGGCTAGGGTGTCCGGCCGGATAGCGGAGGACTCCGCAAAGGGACTCCGCCCACTCTACGTCCGAGGCAGCTTTTGCCAAATTCGGCAGCCCAGACGCTGCCGATCGCCTCACCTCGTTGCAGGACGCCACCCACTCAACCTTCCTGGCAGTTGCTGTCGGCTTCGGCAGCCTAGACGCTGCCGATCGCCTCACCTCGCTGCAGGACGCCACCCACTCCACGTTCCCGGCAGTTGTCGTCGGCTTCGGCAGCCCAGCAGCCGTCGATAGCCGCGCCTCGCTGCAGGACGCCACCCACTCCTTATCCTCGGCAGCCTTCGCCGGCTTCGGCAGCCCAGACGCTGCCAGTAGCCGCACCCCGCTCCAGGACTCCGCCGATCGCCCGCCAGCGGGAACAGCCACTCCTGTGGTGCCTCCCAGGGCGTCGGTCCCGGTCCTTCCAGTCCCTCCTCCCAGGGCGTCGGCTCCAGTGCCTCCAGTCGGGCCTCCCACGGCGCCGTGCGTTCCAGTCGCGCCTCCCACGGCGCAGTGCGTTCCAGTCGAGCCTCCCACGGCGCAGTGCGTTCCAGTCGAGCCTCCCACGGCGCAGTGCGTTCCTGTCGCGCCTCCCACGGCGCAGTGCGTTCCTGCGCTTCCAGCAATGCTCAAGATTCCAGTCCTGCTTAGGCTCCGCTCTGGCCGACCCCCGGAGGGGTTTCGCCTGCGTCGTCGCCCCGGCCGACCCCCGGAGGGGTCTCGCCGGCCTCGCCTGCGTCGTCTCCCAGGCCGACCCCCGGAGGGTTTCTGCCGGCGACCCACCACCTGATCTCCAGCCACCCTTCACGTCTTCTTGTGACGGTTGGACTTTTAGGACGTCTGGGATCCGTCCTTGAGGGGAGGGTATTGTCACGATCTGTATGTTTGTCATCGTGACAGTTTTGGTTTTCATGTGTTTCTGGGCCGTTTCCTAATTTCTTCACTCGGTTAATTACGTGCACCTGTTTTCCCTGCTATTTATGTTTAGGTGTGTGCGCCAGTCGGGCGTCGGCTCATTGTCAGTTGTTACTTTTTCCCTCTTCCCGTATCGTTGTTTTGTTCCTGCCGCTGCTTCGCAGCATTATTATTAAAAACCTTACCTTCCTGACGTCCAGCTTTCTGCATCCTTGGGGTCGTTACACCATGCCGCGACGATACCGTGACAGGCTGAGTCTACAAATTCTGTCCAAGAAGGTTATGAACAGAATCTGTGACAAAGGGCAGCCGGAAAAAGACCTGACTTACTGCTGGCAAAGCGAACCAGGCTCCTGCACCGGTTGTACAAGGACTGAATGGCACGTAGTAGCGCGTCACCAAACCCGTACTCCCAAAGCATACATATACAGTACTGTATATATAATGATATAGCTATAATATATATTTATCATATACAGTTCTATATTATTTATAATATATAATAATATTATAATAGTTAATATAAAAGACTACTTTGTAAAAATATAACAACTTTATTCCCGATATTCTGGGAGTGTAGTCGGTAACAGTAACAGTAATAACAATGTTTCTCTCATGACAATACCACAACAAAGCTATCCCCAAAATAGAACTTGTTTTTTGGACAAGGAAAGATTATTTTTCTCTGCTGACGTGACACGGCTGGCCTAGCTAATGTCCCGTTGTGCGCTCAATCAAGGATGAGTGAATGGATGCAGTCTCCTTATCTTAGCGCCATAATTTGTTCTGCCTGAGACGCTCCCCCAAGGTTAAAGATCGGGTTGATCATTGAACACGTCGAAACGGGTTTGTCAACGGTTTAGCGATTCGCCGGCTTAATGTGTGACAAACGAGAACGGGAAGCCAAGCACATAACGTCAGATAGGTAAACAAGTCCTGTTAAAGAATGTGGAAGGCAACTTGTTATCTCATCAATGAGCTTTACATTTTTTTGGCTTTGTGTTTTGTGAAAATAATTTTTTGTCCCCTCACAAGCAAGGATGTGGAAGTTGTAGAATAAAGTATACCTGTAGATGGAAAGTAAAATGATGATGATTGAGTCTTAAATAAGGTTAATCATCAATAGATCAGCCATGTATTTTTTTTTAATTTGGACTAATTGAGATGAGACATCAAAATTTGTATACATTAGAACCTTTTTTCCCCTCATACTGTCAAGAATGTTTTTCCCCACAGCACTCTGACTTTTGTTCATAATATGGTGATTATATTAATATTACGTTTTTTATATCACAACTTTATTCATATACATATACTGTACTGTATTATATAATTTACTGCATGCATACAACTTACATTGGAATACATCACATATTACAATTCACAGTTGTATATGTCCAAAAAGGAGTAGAAAGAAGCAAAGCTTATGATAATCCTACCCTCATCTGTTTTCCATCCATTTCAATACATTTCTTCTCTTCCTGTATTCCAAATGTACTCTTTGACCACTTTAAATACATAGCAAAACGATAAGGCAGTATAACAACGTGGTAAAATAGAAGTCAAAGTTGTAGAGACTGTTAATAAATTGTATAAATCTTAATAATAAATAGTAATACATATATATGAATAACTGATGGGTGAGTTGACAGAATGGATGGATGGGTTTCTGTCAACTCAAGTTGACATAAACATAGTTGGATGATGAGTAGTAAGTGTAGTAGTGGTTAGATATAGCTTTCCGGTTTCAGGTATTTTCTTTATCGTAAAGGATTCTTCTTCCTTTGTAAAGATCAACTGCTTGTACTGTTTCTTGAAATCATTAATTTTATTGCAGTTTTTTAATTCCTTACTCAGACCATTCCACAGTTAGATTCCTCATACCGAACTACTGAAGGTTTATAGCATTGTCCTTGCATTAAAAGTGATATTTTCCCCCTAAGATCATATTTCTCCTCTCTTGTTGAGAAGAATTGTATAACATTTTTGGGTAGCAAATTATTGTTTGACTTGAGTGGTGAGGATGCCATGAAGCTGAAGGAGGAGTCCTAGGAGTACGGAGGCACCTGACAGGTACCGGCAGGCCAAGTGGTCAGTGGTTCTGGCGGTCACTGAAGCAAAAACTTGGAAATGAGGAGTTCGAGGAGGCCATGGAAAACGACTTCCAGGCGGCTTCAAAGAGATTCTGGACCACCATGCACCGTCTCGGGAGGGGGAAGCAGTGCACAGTCAACACTTTTGAATGGTGAATATGGTGTGCTGCTGACCTCGACTCGAGATGTTGTGGACTGGTGCAAGGGATACTTTGAAGACCTCCTCAATCCCACTGATGCGTCTTCCAACGAGGAAGCAGTGCCTGGGGACTCTGTGGCGTGTTCTCCTATCTCCTGGGGATGAGGTTATCAAGGTGGTCAAAAAGCTCCTCAGTGGCAAATCCCCGAGGGAGAATGAGATCCACCCGAAGTTACTTAAGCCCTTGGATGTTGTGGGCGTGTCTTGGTTGACAACTCTGCAGTATCGTGTGGTTCCTGCTTTTTAAGAAGGGTGGATTAATGCTCGTCAGCCTTCCTGCTAAGGTCTATTCGGGGGTTCTGGAGAGGAGAATCAACCGGCTAGTCGGATCTCGGATTCCGGAGGGATAGTGGTGTTTTTGTCCTGCTCGTGGAACTGTGGACCAACTCTATACCCTTGGTATGGTCCCTGAGGGTGCATGGGAGTTTGCCCAACCAGTCTACATGTGTTTTGTGGACTTGGAGAGGGCATTCAACCATGTTCCTCAAGAAATACTGTGGGGAGTACTTCGGAAATATGGGGTATCAAACCACCTGATTCAGGCTGTTTGTTCCCTGTACGACCGGTGTCAGAGTTTGGTTTGCATTGCATTCGCAGGATTGGATCATCCCAGGATTTCCAGGTTTTATTTTCATATGCCCCTCAGAAATTTATTTTCGTTCACCCCTCAATGGCCACGTCATCACTTTGTAATTGTGGTATTACTGCTATTACCAAACAGCATTATTCAGTTCTGTGTAGGTTCAGGGATAGTCTGTTTTTATCATTCTATTTTCATTGTAGATTGTCAAAACAATGAATGATTACGTGGAATTATTTAATAAACAAAAAAATGTGAAACTGGAATAACATGAATTTATTTGTATACAATTTCAACTTTATTCTCACACCATTCAGACTTTTCACCCCATAATATCACAACTTTTTTCACATTCTGTTAATTACTTCCTTTGATACCACTTTATTCATGTGCGACTTTTTATGATTACGACTACTACAACTTTTATTGTAAACAAAAGTCCAAATCCCCCAGTTGTTCAAGTTCCTATGTTTGCACCAGGTGATAAGCATACTGTCACACTCCACGCATGGACAGGAATAAATACCACCATTTCCCCTGCAGCAGTGAGTGGTTGGTGCTAGCATGTAAGATAATCTATCAATCTGTTGATTGCTTCAAGTTATGCTTTTACCCTCTGTTTTTGGGCTTTAGCAGAAGAGTGCTCAGGGGTGGTTCTTGCTGGACATTCAGTAATTGTTTGGCCCCGCGGATATTAGCCCCTTACTGAAACAATAACATTCCCTCATCTGCCTTGCTTTGGGGCCCAAAAAAGGGCAGTGGGGAGGTTAAAACATCTAGTACAGTAATAACAGAGTTTGCTGTGTTTATCAGTGAAAAGGCCACAGATGAATTGTGTTTTTTTGTGTTAACCTCTTGCACTACCTCCACCACTCATTATGCAACTTGTCACGGGTCTTTTGTCTGGCTGCACACTCAGTGGGTGTGAATATGCGCCTTCACAGCATAGTAGTTTGTAGTTTTTATTAGTACATTATTTAGACTTTTATACTTAAACTGGGTGCACCTTAAAGAGAGGTTTTAAATTGTACTGTGTATAATGTCAATAAAGGCTTTCTGTTCTATTTCTATTCTAATCTAATTCTGGTAGCATTTGGATTCCCCCCCCCCCTCATACCATTACTCCTTTTTTCTTCTAACCTAATTTTTTGTTCTATCACAACTTTGTTCACGTACAGTTAACTGTAATTAACAAATTAATTAATTAACTTTGTGCACATCAACTTTTTATGAGTCGGACTATTTTGTATTTTTCCTCATACAGGCAGTCCTTGTTTTTCAACGAGGCTGCAATCACAGCACTGACTTTGTGTCAGTATCAGGCTGGCACATCTGGTCCAGCTCTCTGCATCTCCGGGGTCAGAATGAGAATGAGCCCACAACCCATTCTGTCACGGTTTCGTCTGCGCGGCATGTTAGAATGACCCCGGAGATGCAGAGAGCCGGACGTCCGGCAGGTAAGGTTGCAAGAACCTTTAATAAAGGATGCTGCAAAGCAGTGGAAAAAAACACGGAAGCACACGACGTGAAGGAAAAGCACAAATGACAATGAGCCCACATCGGACAGGCGCACACACCTGAACATGAATAGGATGTCACACAAACGAGGAACAGGTGTGTGTAATTAACAACGGAGAAAAACTAGAAATTAAGGAAAACATGTGAAACTAGGAAAATAACAACAACACAGGAAAACCAACTAGAACAAAAACAAAACTGTCACGAGTACAACACACCGATCGTAACATAGACTTCGCCTATGTTTCCAGTTGCCACCTCAACACGTACAGGAGAGGGCTGGTTAGGGTTTGTGAGGACATGCCGATGTGAATGAACAGTCCGTGCGAGCTCCTTGCACCATGAGAGAGCAGTCCGAGCACAGTGACCGCTGTTGCTACGGAGTCGAATATTCAACTGCCAATGTGAAATTAAGAGCAACGGAGACATTAATAATAACGTCACCAATGTGTAGAGTAAAGCCTCTTGCAATACAGTCTGTGCGGTAAAGGCACATAGTAGAGAGGAAAACAAACACACATGCACATGTCAATTTTCTGGAGGCCAGCAAAATGCCGATTTCATTGTTTTTAACCATTGGATTAGTTGATATATTGATTATTATGACAGGCCTTAAGACATGATTTATCAACTTTGCTTAAATATGGTGAAATGTATATTGTTTGTAATTATACTAACCAGTCGTTAAAGTAAAAAAAATTTTTTTTTAATGTTCATGGCAGGAGCCTTGGACAACTTCTTGCTCAGAAAACCAGCCTTTCTTGAAGTGACATCAGCAAAGGCATATACAGTATTTCTATAGATAAAGCGTAAACAAGGGCTTATAGGGTAGATCGTCTACTTCATTTGGTATATTTTTAATCAAAATAGTAGTCAAATCATTATTGCCACAAGATGTACACAATGCGCGAGTTACTGTAAGTGGGTTTTCTTTTTCATAGGACAAAGGTTTAAGACTACAGTGAATGAAGCAAGTACAGGGAAGGAGAGATAAATGAAATTCACCTCACATTGTGTTCTTTGCAATGTTCATTTCACTGAAGACTGCTATGAAGGAAGACCTTTACAAGAAGCACTTGGCTTTAAGGTACAGTATAAACACATTTTTGATGCTAGGATGCTATTCCTGAAGCTATGCTACACAAGAAGGGACAAGACGAACCATGTCAAAGTTGCCACAGAACCAAAGCATTATACATGTTATAAACCATTTTCACAGCGATAAGATGACCATGGCGCGGCGACTGTGGTTGCCATTGCGATATGAAATTAATCTTGGCTCTAAAGACCCCTTTACATTTACTAAGAAGTCAATTTAAAACAATAATTAAAGGATTAGGAAATCCAAGATCATTTTCACTTACCATTCTGTGTATTGAAGCCGATCGTTCCAGCTTCACGTCTCTTCCCCATCAGACGCACTAGTTTCTTTATTGGTAGTTCAAATAATTACAGCATAATTCCGTGTTATGCAAGTGCTCAATCTATTGAATCTCAACATGTTTCTTCCTCCTATAAAACTATTGACACGTAGCTCAAATCTTCACTATTTTAACTGTAAACTCAGTCAGAGACTCAAAAATGCAAGTAAGACTTACTTTTTAAAGATAAACAAACCAAGGAGACAAACCAAAGAAAACAGGAAGTGCAATCTAAATAAGAGCACAAAAATTGATCTAAGGCATAAAAGAAAACAAAGTAAAAACTGTCAAGCAAATTAACAACACAGATTGTGACACTGTCCTTATAATGGAATGATTGATAACCGGTGACAACCACTGTGCAGACATCACTTCCGGAAATGCCCCTTTTCTGAGCAGGAAATTCTTCACGGCTCCTGCCATGAACATTAAATTATGAACGTTATAATTATTATTTCCAAATTTAACAAATTTAAGTTTAATAAAATGAACAACGTAAAACATAATTACAAACAATATAAAACATTTAGTATTTAGGCAAAGTTGATAAATCATGTTAGTGACCCTTTAAGGACCATGGAATCCCTGTCCTTAATTGGCCAGGACTCGCCTGACCTCAACCCCATAGAAAATCTTTGGGTGTTGTCAAGATGAAAATGTGACACGCCAGATCCAACTATGAGGAAGAGTTGAAAGCCACATGGGCGCTCATAACACCTGAGAAGTACTACAGACTGGTCATTCAGTAATTAATTAAGAAAACATTTATGAGTCCCACAAGTGGAAATTCCAGGAAAATTCCAGGCAAAGGGAGCCGTTACCAAGTATTGATTGCTGTACATGGTCATACTAACATTTCTAAATTGCTTTCTTTTGAATTGGTCATAAGTAATATTAATTATCTAATTATCTGAGTTACTCAATTTGGGATTTTCATAGTTAATAAATATTTGAAATATATCAGTGTGTGTGTAATGAATGTTCATAATATACAAGTTTAACTTTTTTAACAAAATTACTGAAAAAAATATTTGGTCATATTCTAAGTTTTAAGCAGCACCACTATATGTTTAAATAACACCAGTTTTGTAAAAATCAGATTTTACTTTGAAATTGAAGGAGTTTTTTTCCCCAAACTCTTGTCAAATAAGCCAAATTACATCACCCATGATATCCAATGGTGCTCAATACTTTTGGAAGGCACTGTATATGGCTTGCTAAACGCCACACTAAGTACAGGAAGCAGTTCCTGTACAGGTGCCTTACATGGTGCATCCACCCCCACTCACGACACCCGTTGAGGAAGTCGAGGCTAGTCTTCCTCCTCACAAGCTGAATTGTATTTGGCATGCCTTCTGCACACACAGAGGTTTGTGGATGCAGAGACAAGCTAATAGTGGACATTAATGCTTAGTGAAGTGAAGGGGAAAGGTAATCCGGATTTTCCATTTGACAACACATGACGGGGGATGGGTGGAGGTGGAGGTGGGGGATGGCATTGTGTGTATGTATGCACTTCGTTCCCATGCGTGCTGTGTCGTCTAGCCACTCGCCTTGAGGCCTTACAAAACCAATGGTTCCTGCGCAGCTCTTACCAGCTGGGGCCACCCCTTCTAATAAGGAAGCGGAACCCCCCCCCCCCACACACACACACACACACTCCCACCTACCACTGTTGACATATAACACACAAGCTCACTCGGACTAGTCCAGATAGATGTCAGCTGGCGCATTCATCACCAGATCCACTCCACCAACTATTGCTGGTATGTAAGAAACACAGCCTGGGGCTAAAGGCTTTTCTACACAGTACATGGGGGCTTGGAAAGGACTCCCCCATCCACTTTTTTTGCATCTGTTCTGTGCAGGTGGAGGCAACCATTTTTTTTTTCATTCAATTGTTAAAGAAAACAAATTTCTCTAGGGCCACCAAGTCAAAATTAACATGACAAGTTTTTGGTTGTGGGGGAAACTGGAGCAATACTCAAACACCACTTAGAAAGGCCACCAGAGCTTCCATTTGGAAATGAACATTCCTTGTTGTTGGTTGCAGGGATAACCAGAGCAAAACCAAAACTCAAAAGGCCCCCAATGAATAAAAGTGACGTAAACCAAGGACCTTGTTGCTTGCATGATTATGGTAAAAGATGGGCGGCCAGGATCGGTGAAGAACATGCAAACCCCATATACAAAATGCCTTGGTTGTCCAAGCTGGACTCAATATGATCCATCGTTTTATAGTGTGATAAACAGTGTATGTAATCTACTGTACATTTTTCCAGTTTCCCTTCACAAAGGGTCAGACCCAGCCATCGATTTAGATTATTTTTGTGTGTTTTTACACACATTTTTGTCATACAAAAACCCTCTCAATCGGAATAACACAAAAATCCCATAAATAAGGTGCTGAGGAGATGTTACTATAGCCTTAGTAACATACAGTAATTATTACAGCCTTAACTAGGTCAATAATTGGTAATACTGAATTTGATGCGTTATCATTTTTGTGCTAAATAATAGCATTTATTCCCTTTTTCCCAAAATGGTCCCTCTCAATAAATGTGAATGTACATTTTTTTTTTTGCACTTTCACCGCATTACTACTTCACAACAACTTAAAAAGTAACCACAGAGAGAAAGTTATTTTTTGTTCGTTTCTTTATAGGGATGCTCCGATAGATCGGCCACCGATATAATAAAAAATAAAAATAAACAGAGTGTACATTTTTGGGTACATCAAGGGTTAGTAGGCAGGATATAGATATGTGACATTGGTTGATTACGCTTACTACTGTATTTCTGGCCAGGGTGTGATGCGTCCAATGCCAATGTAAACAAATTGTCCTAACATGAATAGAAGTCTGCAGTACTCACACATACTTCAGCAGAACTGCCTTGACTTCCATCCCTGAGGAGTTCCATCTGCGGATGGGAGCCAACGGATCTAAAACACAGCACATTACGATTGGTATGATAACATGATGCGTATGTATCCACGCTATACTATATGAGACATTAGCTATTTCCCAATGTGTCAGCACAAGAAAACTAATGCTTTGAAAAAAAAAGGCTGACTGAAGCTTAACATCACACGTATGGAAATGCTAGCAAAGGATGGAAGACAGCAAGGAATAAATAGCAAGAAGCCCTTTTGTGCTAAAAATATGCTGAAGCTTAAAAGTGAAATGAAGAGGTAGCGAGATCACTAACCAATCAGGTTGAGCGAGTTTCATGGGAAGAATTTTGAAAAGGATCAATAGTGAACTCTATTGGTAAGTCGCAGTGGAGATTTGCAGATTAAGACGCTTTTTGTTTGATGAACGAGATCAAGGCAGGTAGGAAAAAAACTAAGTTAATGGTGAAAATAATTAAAAATAATGACGGAAACTTCTGGAAAACAGCTTTAATTGTGATATGAGGGGAGTCCAGTAAGTCACAGGTGGAGGTTATTGTAGAGTAACTATAACATTGTGAAATTCTTCTATCAACACTGATAAAAGTGTGCAATATCACTATATTGGAAGAAAACCTTAATTGTAATATCTCAGGAAAACAATATTATTGCAGTATTTTTATATTTTATAATCCGATAACAATCATGCAAAATATCTACATTGCATCACAATATCTACCTAAAGAATGGAAATCATCATTAGCAAAATGTCATTGTGCACACTAAGCATACAAAATGTTACTTATTAATGTTAAAAAATATACTGTAAAATGTAAGTACATTTTTTCCACTGTTGTCACTGTATGTTGAGTGTTGGGAGTAAACATGTTAGAAAAAGCTTGCTGAGGGCGTTCTTGTTTTCAAGTATCGAGTAATTTAATTACTATTGCAAACATTACAACACCATTACCAATACTGAAATGTGGCCCGTTAATACAGTATTCCCCAGTAACAACTGTCATCTGCTCTCTAGTGCTGGACAGGAGCTGCAAATAAAAAGTGATTTTTTTCCCTGATCATCTTTCTTTGGTGAGGGGTGAAACACGTTCATAGAGGTTAATTGGTTATAGACCTGACCATGGTAAATTAATTTCCACAATATAGGATTCAATGTTAATAAATATAAATACATATTTTCATAGTTACAGCAAAGAAAATCTGTTTAAGACCAAATATGTTTTTTTAAACATTATTAGAGCCCTGTAGACACAAAATAACACGCTTAGAGTCACTTTTACACTCCTATTTTTCATTGTTTACAACACATTGCACAAACACCTCTTATGCTGCAGGGACTCGAAACTGCCACTAACTAGCAAGCTAGCCATCTAGCACGCTAACCAGTTAGCCTCCAAATTATTTCTTCTAAACTTAAAAAGCGTAAAACTTCCCCATGGAATAGGAAGATAACTTTTTTTCACTTTATCATGTCAGACATGCCAATATTAAGGTCATTCAATGTAAGGTAATGTTCTGTGTCATGCCGACTAGTGAACAGAATACTACTACTCAATTGTATTTCAATATGTTTTAACTCATACCGTCTACCACTAAACATATGACGGTTACAAATTGGTTTATGTTTTATTATGTTTTTACATTGTTTATATTAATATCTGTGACACAGCTTTGTAATTTGTAATACTACTGAGAAAATGATAATATATATTTTATTTATTTGTACTGTACAGACTGAACTCTAAACTGAAACCAGCAAAATGCAACAAAATGGATAGCAGTGAAGCATACAAGCGTATTCAAGTGTCAAATTGCATTAAGAGTATGACAAATTCATACATGTTGGCAGGTCTGCACTAATATTGAAAATTCATGCTTCTCATGGCGACCCCCGACTGTTCACCGCTCCCTCCAGGGGGGCCTGCTCCACTATTTTAGAAGCAATACCATAACCCCACCACCACCATGTACTACTCGATCTGCAACAAAGGTGCATTTTATTGATGGCATTTTGAATGCACAGAGATCCAGTGACAAGATCCTAAAAGCTGAAAGTCTTACTTTTTATCATCAATGTACCTGTTAATGCATGATCAAAACATGTCAATAAAACTTTGTTAGAGGTTTTTTAGAGCACTTTATAGGCAAAATACTGTATGTACCTCCCAAAGACGTGCACAGGTAAAAAGTCAAAATCTGCCTACGTTAATTAACAAAATTTTACATCCATGTATCAAAACAGTATTGCAAAAAACATATGATACACATACATAGCTATTTTGTGCTCGTGCTAAGTTCTGTAGGATTGGGCAAACAATGATTGGTGCTGCGGCATTCGCGGGAGTGGCAGATGTGGCGATGGTCGGTGCGGGAAAAAGAGGGGGGCTAGAAGGTTGGGCAGGGTTACCTGAGCGTGGAGCGAGGAAGGGTAGGTGAAAGCGGGTGCGAGGGCTGGCGACAGCTCCGCCGGGTACAGCGGGTAGGACGCCCACATGTCTTGGCTGCTGGGATAGAGAGCGGGCACTGTGAGCTCATCTGTGGAAAGAAGAAGAAGACCACCAGTGGGGTGAGGTGGGTGGCCAGTGAAGGGGTGGTGTGCCGCGGTCAACTGTTAGGAGGTTGGCGCCTGTGATGGAATGGTGGGTGATCGTGAGTATACAAAATAGATTGTGTTGCAATGCTTAAGCCTGCCTCCAAACAGACATCATAGAGGGAAAAAAATAAGTAATAAAACGTAATAAATAAGTAATAAAAAATAATAATACATATTATCTATTCATTATTATTGATACCGCTGTTTGCATTTTACTTTTACAACTTTGGCATGTTTAACAATTATGATCAAAATCTGTGAAAAGATTCAACTTTGCACACATTTTTACCACATTGCACTTTTTCTGTGTACAGAAAAATGTTATCACGCTCAATTATTGTTCACAAATCTGTATAAATCTGTGTTACTGAGCAGATTTTTGAACAATATTTGAGAGAAATAGGCCTTTTGTGTACTTTAAAAAGTTTAAGATCTTTGCAAAACAAGAGTGGTGTATTTTATACTTCTTTTAGTCCTAACTGCACTCAACAAATTAGTAGAGTGTATTTAAGACTGATGGTTTTACCATTTTGTTTCACTAAAAGTGTCACTGTGTGGCATGGCCGTGACCTCAGGATGCAGAGACAGCAGTGAAGTGAAGGCAAAGGCAGTCTTTAATTGTAGCATAGGGAGCTGGCTCAAGCAATCACAGATGTACGTATGAAACGTACGAGTCAAAAAGTTAACAAAAGGTGCAAAAATGTATAACAAAACCATCGTGAGCAGAAACACAATGTACAGATAATACCTACAGAAGATGCAAAGAGATGTAGTTCACTTATTTTGTTTTACTTGTATGACAGTTACAGTAAAAATGTCTCTGTTTAAAGAATAATAGTGGTTCATATATTTTTACACTTATATGATTGTTACAAAACAGTTCATGTTTCTATACTATTCATATTAATATCTATCTATTACACATTCACAATGGATTGGCGCTTAACATACAGGATTTAGAAATTGACAAGAGACCGGGCTTAGCATGCTGTGGGCTTAAAAGTGATTCTACTTTATTTGATTTTGTGAAAAATGGTGTTAAAGAGGCAAGGTAATAGTGTACAGCATAGTGTACAGCAATTGCATCAGGTAGACTAGCTCATATGAATATCAAATGGTATGAAACCATGCACATTTCCCTATTGTTTCAATACAACACAATTGACTTGGCACCTACATTGTGTTTACAAGAAAACAAGACCAAATGTAACTAAAATGCCTAAATGTTCGGTTTTCATCAACTTTTCTTACTTTAAAGCAGGCCACGGTTCTTTGTTTACGGTTGTTTACTTCTCAGGAAGTAAACAAAAATTTTCACTGGCTAATTGTGGGTGGCATCATCGCGTTTGCCGTCACGTAACTGAAATGATTACACCCACCACCTATCCTATGTTAATATTGTTATATTATAGTTCGCACTCACTTTAAGTGGTCAGTGGTCCATAACGGGGCCATCAGTATTTATGGCCCTATGAAATTCTCTGAATTTTTCCCAAATTCCGTTTTACTTTTTTCCGGTTCCCTTTTTTTCTGTTTTAATTTTGTATATATACATATATATATTTTAGAAGTTTTTATATTTTTTTACACTTATTGTTTACAAGCATAGTGTAAAATGTTGCATTTTACCATCAATGGACAATCTAGCCCTGTAATTGAGAAATGGATGTAGCTTGGTTAACTTTTCTAATGGGATGTCAGCCTCTGCAGACCTTGCTACCAAATTTTCAACAAACTGTTAAGACAAACAGATGTTCTGTGTGTGAGAATGTCTCTTTACGGCTAACGAGCTAGGTGAAAAAATAAACAAACCTGCACGTCGTCATCAGGCATTGTAAAACGCTCCTTACATTAAAGTGGTAAAAGACAACACGGTGAAAATATACTCACACAACCGCACTAGCATGCTAGCTTCCATTCAGCGAATATGAATGGAAGGAAGCTAGCAGAAGAGTTTACGCCAACTTTCACCGGTGTTTATCGCCGTTTCAGCATTGGAGCTGGCTGTTTAGTGTTTGTAATGAGGTTCTGCCACAATTTAGCCATCCGCTGGGTATATAATTCTACACATGAACTTCTCTTCACAATGACAGCGTTTCATTCACATGATGCCAATTTCAGTGAGAATCCACGTTTAACAATAAACTCCTTTTTTATCAACCAATTCTGCGTCTCCGTCTGCGATTCTGTTAACATGGAAATCATAGGGCCCTACGTATCTGCACTGAGGTCTGCTGTTTGGTGCTGGCTGGCGTACAGTGATGCACCATAAAAATCCTCAATCCAAAACAAGCTTGCATTTAAAAATATTCTTATCCGAAATTGAAGCCACTATGTAATTTCTTCCCAAAAGTACACTCACGCTCACACACACACATCTTTTTCTGGCAGGAAATATCCAAGATAAGAGCAAGTTCGGTCACAGAGGAAGAATGCAAGACTCTTTGCGCAATCTGGGGACCTTTTAAAAAAATATTTAACTTACTTGCAAGGCCAGGGAAACATACAAAAGATTATCACAGGACAAACACACCTGCAAGCAACACTGAACTTGACACCAAATACAGAAGAATATGGGAAGGTCCAACAAATTTGCAATTTTAGCTAAATTTCCAGGAATAAATCGTATCCAAGATTGGACAAAATGTCTTTGGCTCTTTGATGATGATTATTCCAAACAAAAAGAAAGTGTAAGTTTGATGATTATTCTGTGCATTAAGAGTGTTTAATGTTGGAGATTTCATTTATATTATATATTATATATACTTTAAGTATGGATTCCCCAAAAAAAGGGGATTTATAGCCAATATGTTGGTATTTTCCAACAATTTCCAATTCCGATATCAACCAAAACCAATACCAATATCTCAGTATCTCACATATCCCCTTTTGCAGAATTAACATGTGAAGACCCACAATATTGTGTAACCCGGTGTACTTTTCCCGAGTCATGAGGTTGTTGTAGCCACTTATCTGTTGTTGAGTGGAGAGTAAATTGATTGATGCCCGTTGCGAATTGAGCCTTGACGCATGTAAAAATGTCAACTGACAACAGTGACAAGCATGAGGCCATACCGGCGCAACTACGTTGGTGCTGTTTGCGCTAGCAATACAACCCACGGCATAGGTTTCAACACATCGAAGCCCAATTCTGACTGCGAGGAATAACACAGGACGTGATGATGTATTTCCACATAGTGGCCGTACTGGACCTGGATGAATGATAATATTCACAAGCATAATAGATAGATAAATAGATAGATTATATCTATTTTTGTAATAAGATCCCACTTTAAGTGCCAATGATGATGGCTGGGTTTGCTTGAGACATGAGGAAGAGTATCACAAGTGGATCAGAAATTTTGATGAGCTGGTATCGTGAAGACAGGGAACTGACAAATTCTGAGCCTGGTGACGTCATAATATGCACATTATCACAAACTTTGGGTCATATTGATGATTTTTCTAATTTACAGTATGTCTTTATCTCCAACCACTTGCAAGCAACAAACTTTTCAAATAGTAATGTTAAAACTGAAAAAACTAAGGGGCCTAAAAGAATAAACTTTTATGACAATATTGGGCCAGTAATATTGGTGGGCCAATATTATCTGACATTGCTAGAATAAGATACTTGTGTTATTCAAACATTAAACTTTGATTAGTGCTTAATGTCACTTTGTACTTGGTTGACAACTAAGATAATTTAGAAAATCAGTGACATTTCCTTGTTATGTGACTCATTTTGGCACTACAGTAATCCCTTATTTATCACGATTAATTGGTTCCAGACCCGACCGTGACAGAAGTGACTTTCCGCAAAGTAGCATTACTTCTTGATAAGTGTAATATATTTGTAGTTAGAGCACAAAAAACTGTAAACAAATGATGTCTAAATACAGCTTTTAACATTATTAGAGCCCTCTAGAAATGAAATAAAACCCTTATAGACACGTTTACATCCAATGTAGTCGATATAATTAGAGAAAATAAGCCTTTTAACACAAAAATAAAATTAGGTACTCGTGTGTGTTGAAATTAATGTGTTCCAGAGGATAGGAAGTGATGTCAAGGTTTCAGAGTTGACTTTTAGCTTAGCAAGTGTTACAGACAAAACAGTAGCCATTTTACAGTTGAAATTGCCTAATATATTAAAAACAAACATTTTCAAAAAATATTCAATAGAATGAAGCCGCAAAATTTGAATTGCAATATGGCAAGGGTTGACAGTATATGGATACAAAAAACACTTCCTGTTGGACAGTATTTTTTGATTATATTATATTATATAGCTAAATAGCATATACTGTAGCATCCGCTTCCTCTAGCAATAGAGCTACAATTGCCTCTTTGCAATTCAGAGGCACAGCATTTGGCCAACAATCACGTTTAAAATAGTGCATGTAAACTGGGACAGAGGTGTGCAAAATGGAAGAACCTAACTGTTAGACTATTTTAGTGAATAAAAACATACTGAGCGTGGGTTGCCTCGGATGCTTCCTGAAGAAGTTGACGTTAGTGTCAGTTTTAACGAAGATAAACAGTGCAGTCATCCCTCACTACATTGCGTTTCAAACATCGCTTCTTCACACTATTGTGGGTTTTTTTAAATTATTTTGATAAATGATCACTGGTTTGTTTTTAACCCTAAGGGACAGTCCAGCAACCCTATGAAAGAAACTCATTTCAGCCGCTTGTATTGGCAATCTCCTTCTTTTGGTCATGACCCAAAGCTCATGACCATAGGTGAGGGTGGGAACATAGATCGAACAGTAAATAGAAAGCTTTGCCTCCCGGCTCATCTCTCTCTTCACCACGACCTGTGGACCTCACACTCCATTCTCCCCTCACTCGTGAACAAGACCCCAAGATATTTTAAATCCTCTACCTGGGGCAAGAGCTCGCTCCCAACCCGGAGAGTGCAATCCACCTTTTTCCGATTGAGACCCACGGCCTCGGATTTGGAAGTGCTGTGTCTCATTCCAGAAGCTTCACACTCAGTTGCAAAACACCCCAGTAGACACTGAAGGTCATAGCTCAATGAGGCTATCAGGACCACATCGTCTGCGAAAGCCAGAAATTAGATCCTAAAGCCCCCAAACTGGACTTTCTTGATGCCTTGGCTACGCCTATAAACTCTGTCCCTGAAAGTTTTGAACAGAATTGCTGACAAAGGGGAGTCTTGGCGGAGGTCAACGTTTACCAAAAACAGGTTTGACTTACTGCTGGCAATGAAAACCAGGCTCCTGCTTCGGCCGTACAAGAACTGAATGACACAAAGTAGCGCGCCAATCCAGAGGTACTGTTCCGACTTCCACTCAATGTTGAAGAGACAGCCAAGACAGTCCTTTTATTTATGTTTACCCGCTTTTCTCATTTGTTTTAAATCTACTTGTCCTCTGTGAACCCCCATCATCTGGGTTTTAATTTGTGCGTTATTCAGCAATAACACTGGGTAGTTGCGGTTAAGGGTCTTCACATTGAATAACTTTTCGGAACTAAGACTTTACAATAGAAACAGTTCTATGTTGTTTTGATATACAGTATTTGTTATGGGCCGCACGGTGGATGAGTGGTTAGCACATTGGCCACACAGTCAGGAGATCTGGAAGACCTGGGTTCAAATCTCCGTTGGGCATCTCTGTGTGGAGTTTGCATGTTCTCCCCGTGTGTGTGTGGGTTTTCTCCGGGTACTCCGGTTTCCTCCCACATTCCAAAAACATGCATGTTAGGTTAATTGGCGACTCCAAAATAGTCCATAGGTGTGAGTGTGAATGGTTGTTTGTCTATATGTGCCCTGCGATTGACTGGCGACCAGTCCAGGGTGTACCCCGCCTCTCGCCCAAAGTCTGCTGGGATAGGCTCCAGCATCCCCGCGACCCTAATGAAGATAAGCGGTATAGAAAATGAATGAATGAGTATTTGTTATGTTGATATATTGAGAAATAAATGTTAAATTGTAAAATGTTGAGATTTTATCAATAAACAATTTTATTACAAATGTATCACGACAAAAACGCACACAAAAGTATTAATTGGTACTAACCAGTACCAATACCAATACTGATTCCCAGGTACCAGACTAGATCAGTACTGTATCAATTTAAATGTGAGCAGTACCCAACCCTGTTTTTTGTTAAAGTAGTGGAAGATTCTAATGCATGTTCAAGGTGCCACCGTTCCAGCATTACACTAATGCCTGTCCGTAAAGAAGAGTAAACAGAGTACTCACATGGGTCTCTGCTAATGAACTGTGGTCCTGGGCTCTGCTGGGAGGGAAGGGGATTGGGGGTGCCCACCAGCTTGTTCTTGGCCATTTTGGTGTTGGCCTTGGCAAACTCCAGCCGGAGCGTCTGGGGGATCTCTGGATCAAACCGGACCCCCTGAGATGTAAAAAGGAGAAGCACAGAGGGTTTTCTTGGCGTTGCTGAGGACAAATACAACACAAAACCAAAAACAAAGTGGATCAACACAACCAGGAAGTGTGCTCACCTAATCTGCCGTGAACTATAATGAAAGTATTTCCCTTTGGTTTATTGTGCACCAACTAAGACCACTGTTTTATTGCCTTCTAACTGACACTGCTATTATTTTTTGTGTGAAGGGTATTGATACCAGTACAGAAATGAACTATATATAGAATTTAAGTAACTAGATTGAAACGTGAATTATTGAATAGATATGACATTGTTTAATGAATTGTCCATTTTTTAATTCAATTGTGAAATCTAGTTATAGAAGGTGCATTTGTTTCTATATTATATATAATTTATAGTAGGGCTATCAAAATTAACGTGTAAATCCCGCGTTAACTGAAGTTTTCTTTAACGGTACAAATTTTTTTGATGCGCGATTAATGTGCGCACTTTCTGTTTGACCTATGCTGTAGTTTGAGAAAACACAGCAGCGACAGTTTTGTGTGAAGCTACAAGCGGGAGCAAATACTGAGCAGAAATGGGCAAAGTAAAGGTTATTTTGAAAGATGAGTTTAGCTTCAAAACCCTGGCAGACCGCTCTCTCAACAAGACCAAAGTTATTAGTGTTGCTGTGACTTGAGTTGTCATGAAGTATGGCTTTGGGGGAAGTGGGAAGTTACTGGCGCACTGTAGGTATTGTTTTGTCATGTATACAGTGATACTTAGTGTCCCAACTAACGAGTATTTTTTATTTTTTTTAGATGTGAGCCGTCACTCGTTTTACTTTAAACTGCTAGCTAAAACTTAGACTAAGAGCTGCTTGTTACCGGGAGACCCAATGAGAGCTATTTGGGGCACTAGCTAATGCAATGCCATTGACACTAGCATTATAGTGATTATACTTACATTATAGCCGTCTCATTTATCTTATTTAGTATGGTTTGTGCAAAACTGTGACAGGAACAACATCATATTAAAAGCATTAAATTAATACAAAACCACCATCCACGTGGAGTTCGTCTTTTAGAGAGGTTGTGTACCACAAATTAGCACATTAGCACTCATTAAGGTCATCAGGTCTTATCTTTATGCATTCCCACGTAGTAATAGTATTTTGGAGTAAATATGAGGTGAAAGAAAAAGGGTAAACTATACAGTATAGTAGTGCAGTGTGTGAAAACAAAGGTGCGTTGAAGGACCGTGCAACAGTGGGACAAATGGCCGCTCACATTTAACATGAAAAACATGAAACAAACTGGGCAAAGTGTATATTATTTTTTTTATTTTTTCTAACTGTATATTATTTTTGAATAACAAAATAGCCCATATTTCCAATATTCAGATCCCATTACATAAAATGGATGTAGTTTTTTTATGTAGTATTTGCATATCGAAATTTACATGTCTGCTTATTATACATAAAAACTTATTTTAGACTTAGACTAATACAGACTACAAGACTACAAGGGAAATTGATAGGTTACAGTTGCTCACTTGTTGAAGAAAAAGACAAACACTCAAATAAAAAATGCAATACAATAGGAATAAAATAATATATAATATTATACTGGGTAAGATTTTATAATATAATAAAAGTAAAGTACCTGCGATGAAAAACGATTCATCATGAGTTAACTATGGGCTTAGTGCGATTAATCGCAATCAAATATTTTCATTGATTGACAGTCCAAATGTATGTTTTGTATTTCCTGGCAATTGTAAATCAATTTTCAGTATCATCAAACAAATGTACAAACAAATACCATTTATAATTTTTAAACAGGTCATGAAAGACTGTATACAAATTGGCTGTGAGTATTATATCGGGCATTAAATTATTAATTTCACAAAATTAAAAAATACATTTTTTACTACACTTTTCTATTTTTCTACACTTATTCTTTCACATGTCAACAAATTAAATCATGTTTGAATTATCTTTCTATTTAATATTGCAGCAAAAAAGTACATGAAATTAATTTCATAATAATACGTCAGTATGAATGTGAGTGTAAATGTTTGTCTGTATGTGCCCTGCGATTGGCGACCAGTCCAGGGTGTACCCCGCCTCTCGCCCAAAGCCAGCTGGGATAGGCTCCAGCATACCCGCAACCCCAATGAGGATAACATACTGTTTTCTCTGGAATATACGTTCGTCACCAATTTTTTCATAGTTTGACTTATCATAAACTGGTTTCACTATTATTTCGTCATTCTGCATTTCCAACAGTGCAAAATATACATTTTTGCAATTGTATTTCCATCCATCCATCCATTTTCTATGCCGCTTATCTTCATTAGGGAGGCTGGAGCCTATCCCAGCTGACTTTGGGCGAGAGGCGGGGTATAATAAAGACATTCGTACTTAGTAACATATATTTGTAATATAAATATGTAATATAATATGCATATGTAATATGACTAAACAATAACTATGCACAGTGCACAGTGCACAGAACCCAAAGCAACTGTGTGTAAAATACGCATTGCCAAGCTCGTGGTCTGGCCCTTGTCACTTGTGTCTGCATGTGAGATGAACTTGTATTACCCAATAAATGTGTGTGCACTGTGCGCCAGTCAGCTAAATTGCCACTAGACCGGCTCCGCTTCGCCTTGCACCAGGTTGGAGCAGGCGAGCTTTTAGCGCACCTTCGGCGAAGCTTTTTGGCACAAAATTATTATTATGCCAGGCTTAATCGGTTGGTACCTCCCCCTGCTGTGCTGCCACACCTATTGCGGCGTGCCTTGGTCTACCAAATTACCACATTGGCTGCGCACTGTTCATTCATTCATTTTTTTATGCCGCTTATCCTCATTAGGGTCGCGGGTATGCTGGAACCTATCCCAGCTGGCTTTGGGCGAGAGGCGGAGTACACCCTGGACTGGTCGCCAGTCAATCGCAGGGCACATATAGACAATCATAGACAAACAAACATTCACACTCACATTGATACCAATGGACAATTTAGAGTCGCCAATTAACCTAACATGCATGTTTTTGGAATGTGGGAGGAAACCGTAGTACCCGGAGAAAACCCACACACGCATGGGGAGAACATGCAAACTCCACACAGAGATGCCCAACGGAGAATCAAACCCTGAACCTCCTGACTGTGAGGTCGACGTGCTACTATTGTAATGAATTTTTGTAATTAAGTAATTACGTTTTTCGTGTCAAAATACAGCTGTTTTATATGTTTCAATGCAACGGCATGGCTTTCAGGCATCATGTCACGTATTAAAAGAGTATTTTTTGAGAAAATTCTGAAACTTACTAAACAATTTTTTAATGTATCCATATATTTAAAAAATAATTATTTCAGCTTCATGAAAAAGAATTGACTAGTTTTTTAATTTAAAGATTGTTTACGAGTGATGTACTGCGTACCAAAATATTTATGCTGTTAGTTTGACAAAACATAAAAACACTATCAATTAATTTAACTGACTCATTGCTTTGTACAGGTCAACTATTTATTTGTGAACCATTTATGAAATGAGGTGGTGGACGAGATAGGTAATCTGATTGGTCAGGTCTGATCCCAAGCATTCTATTACTATCTATTGTTTTCTACCTGAACGGTTACACTCAGGCACAGTAACAATACGATTTTCAAAGATTCAGAGACGTGCTCAGGCCTTGATTTGTTATTCTACTTCCACAGCCTCAACGGGCAGCGGCTGCCGGTGCACTGAGCCAAGGCAATCCCAGTTAATTCCCCTCCCCTTCATGGGAAAAGTCATCCCTCCGCTTTCCGCTAATGCGCTGTGTTCTCAAAACAAGGTTGCGCCTATTAAACCTGAAAGAGCATTGATAGCCTTCAATGACATCATGCCAGCTTTGTATCATAGCGTCCACCACCGACGCCCATCATCGTGTCTGCAGAAACAGAATATCACGCTAATCCACAACTGAGCCATTTATAGCTTCCCACAGACAATGTTCTCCCTCCTTCATTCCTTTCTTGCCAAGGTTTCTTTTTTTCACTTGTAAAAAAAATGGTGAGATATAAAGTGGACACCTTATTGCCAAAAATAGAAATGTCAAAGAGCGCTACAAAAAACGTGTCAGTTGTCTAAATTTGTTGCTCTTCATCACAACTTCAAGGCACATTCCCTCAAAGCTATTTATAACCTTGCTGCTTGAGAAAGAAAGATATTGTTTTAGACTTAGTGACTGTATTCCATTTGTTACATGTGTTTTCCACATGTAAATAAAGTAAATGTGCTAAAACCCATCTTCACATAGTGTACACATTTTATTTTTAACAGTGGTTATTTTTCTTTTTACACTTACGTGATAAGGATGCTAAAAAGTGCAATGCGTGACCCAACTTCAATTTGCGTAATTCCTCATTAACAATATGAACTAGAAAAGCACTCAGAGAGAACAAACCTCCGCCAAGCGCCATAGTTCCCCCCACATTGTGATTCACACCAAAATAATCATCCTACATTTTTTTGTTCAGTCTTGGACATTTTGTAGAACCTGTTGGAAACTTGTCCTGTATTTTTTGTGCTGTTACCATTTTTTTGTGGAATTATATGCACAAATGCCAAAATGGTACAATTTTGTAATGTTAAAGAATCCTTTAAAAAATTCCTGAATCGAAACGGTGATCTAGATCACCCCCAAAATTTAATCAGTTCTTCCACATCCTATTTCTGACAATCCTATTTTCTGAGATCTCCTATTTCTGTGATCATGGTTTGTCTTTAAAGTGAAGATAGTGAAGACCAGGGGTCTCACACTGCAGGTTTTCTTTCCAGCCGGTCACTACAGCAGGTGATTTTAGTGATCAACACCTCTTTCAATTTGAGGGAAGCAGCTCAATCAATTCAGCATCAATTAAAGCACTTGCTTTAGTGACCAGCTGGAAAGAAAACCTGCAGTGTCTCGTCTCTCCATGGCACGAGTTTGCGAGCCATGGTGAAGACAGTTTTGTGTTTTTCATTTTGAGTATTTACATTTTTTTTAAACTTGTGTAACAATTGTGTCTTTTACTTTAAAGTTTATCCCAAACTAATTTTTTCTTTAAACACATACTGGGGATATGTACCTCCCTACATGTATGTAAACAGGTTCCAAACTTGAGCAATTTCATTTGAAAGCTCGTGGGTTTCATCAATTTGGTGTATAGTTTGAACATCATACAGGGAGTAGGGCGGCTGCTGCTGCAGCCTTATGTTGCCTTGTGACAGTTCAAGGTCAATATAACAATAATAATAATATAATTTGTATTTTCTCCCAAACAATAATATTGTAAAATAACCATATTATAAGCCCAAATGGTCCATTATCAAGGTCCGTAATGGTTTGCATTTTACAAACTACAGTTACTACTAAATGCCACTAGAACTGCACTTAAAAATTAAATTAAAATTTGCATTTTAAAACAAATTATTTTTATGTGAGTTGGACATACTTCGACATACTTCAGAGTCTATTTTGTACAAGTCATAGAAGGATATTTTATGCGAGGCACAGCTGATGGCCTCCCCTGAGCCACCACCTTATCGTGGTGGAGGAGTTTGCGTGTCCCAATGATCCTAGTAGATCCATGGGTGCCGGGCCTGAACCCATGGGGCCCCGTCGGGCAAAGCCCGCAAAGGTAACGTGGGTCCCCCCTCCCATGAGCTCACCACTCGTAGGAGGGGCCAAATGGGTCGGGTCCTAAGTGAGCTGGGTGGCGGCTGGAGGCGAAGGCCTAGGCGGTTCGATCCTCGGCTACAGAAGCTAGTTGTCGGTACGTGGAATGTCACCTCTCTGGCAGGGAAGAAGCCTGAGCTGGTGCGTGAGGTGGAAAAATTCCAGCTAGATACAGTAAAGTCGGACTCACCTCAACGCACAGCAAGGGCTCTGGAACCAGTACTCTCGAGAGGGGCTGGACTTTCCACTCTGGTGTTGCCAGCAGTAAGAGGCGACGGGAAAGGGTGGCAATTCTTGTTGCCGTCCGGCTCCAAGCCTGCACATTGGAGTTTAACCCGGTAAGCGAGAGGGTAGTTTCCCTACGCCTTCGGGTGGGGGGGACGGGTCCTGACTGTTGTTTGCGCTTATGCACCAAACAGCAATCCAGAATACCCACCCTTTTTGGAGTCATTAGAGGAAGTACTAGAGAGTGCTCCCTCGGGGGATTCCCTTGTTCTACTGGGTGACTTCAACGCTCATATTGACTACGACAGTGAGACCTGGAGAGGTGTGATTGGGAGGAACGGCCCCCCTGATCTTAACCTGAGCGGTGTTTTGTTATTGGACTTCTGTGCTCGTCACGGATTGTCTATAACGAACACCATGTTCAAGCATAAGGGTGTCCACATGTGCACTTGGCACCAGGACACACTGGGCCGCAGTTCAATGATTGACTTTGTGGTTGTGTTGTCAGACTTGCGGCCACCTGTTTTGGACACTCGGGTGAAGAGAGGGGCGGAGCTGTCAACTGATCACCAACTGGTGGTTAGCTGGTTCCGATGGTGGGGGAGGATGCCGGTCAGACCTGGTAGACCCAAACGCATTGTGAGGATCTGCTGGGAACGTCTGGCGAAGTCTCCTGTCAGAAGGAGTTTTAACTCCCACCTGCGGGAGAGCTTTGACCAAGTTCCGAAGAAGGCAGCGGACATTGAGTCCGAGTGGGCGATGTTTCGTGCCTCCATTGTCGATAGGGCTGATAGGAGCTGTGGCCGTAAGGTGGTCGGTGCCTGCTGTGGCGGTAATCCCAGAACCCGTTGGTGGACACCAACGGTGAGGGATGCCTTCAAGGTGAAGAAAGAGTCCTATCAGGCTATTTAGGCCCATGGGTCTCTGGAGGCAGCTGACAGGTCCCGGCAGGCCAAGCGGTCTGCGGCTCTGGCAGTCACTGAGGCAAAAACTCGGACATGGGAGGAGTTTGGAGAGGCCATGGAAAACGACTTCCGGATGGCTTCTGAGAGAGATTCTGGACTACCATCCGCCGTCTCCGGCGGGGGAAGCAGTGCACAGTTAACACTGTGTATGGCAGGGACGGTGTGCTGCTGACCTCGACTCAAGATGTTGTGAACCGGTGAAGGGGAGACCACCTCAATCCCACCGACATGTCTTCCAACATGGCAGCAGTACCCGGGGACTCTGAGGCAGGTTCCCTTATCTCTGGGGCTGAGGTTACCAAGGTGGTCAAAAAGCTCCTTGGTGGCAAGACCCCGCAGGTGGATGAGATCTGCCCGGAGTTCCTTAAGGCCCTGGATGCTGTGGGCATGTCTTGGTTCACATGACTCTGCAGCATCGCGTGGACATCAGGGTCGGTGCCCCTGGACTGGCAGACCAGGGTGGTGGTCCCGCTTTTCAAGAAGAGGGATCGGAGGTTGTATTGTAACTATCGTGGGATCACACTCCTCAGCCTTCCCGGTAAGGTGTATTTAGGGGTTCTGGAGAGGAGGTTCCGCCGGATAGTCAAATCTTGGATTCAGGAGGTGCAGTGTGGTTTTCGTCCTAGTTGTGGAACTGTGGACCAGTTCTATACTCTCGGCAGAGTCCTTGAGTGTGCATGGGAGTTTGCCCAACCAGTCTACATGTGTTTTGTGGACTCGGAGAAGGCATTCAACCGTGTTTCTCGGGAAATACTGTGGGGAGTGCTCCGGGAATATGGGGTATCGGACCACCTAATCCAGGCGATTCGTTCCCTGTATGACCGGTGTCAGAGTTTGGTTCGCATTGCCGGAAATAAGTCGGACCCGTTTCCAGTGAGAGTTGGACTCCGCCAGGGCTGCCCTTTGTTAACGATTCTATTCATCACTGTCATGGACAGAATTTCTAGGCACAGCCAGGGCGTTGAGGGGTTTCAGTTTGGTGGGCACAGGATTCGGTCTCTGTTTTTTGCAGATGACGTGGTCCTGCTGGCTTCATCGAGCAGTGACCTTCAACTCTCACTGGATCGGTTCGCAGCTGAGTGGGAAGTGGCTGGGATGAGAATCAGCGCCTCCAAATATGAGTCCATGGTTCTCGCCCAGAAAAGGGTGGATTGCCATCTCCGGGTCAGGGATGAGGTCCTGCCTCAAGTGGAGGAGTTTAAATACCTCGTGGTCTTGTTCACGAGTGAGGGAAGGATGGAATGTGAGATGGACAGGCGGATTGGTGCAGCGTCTGCAGTAATGCGGACTCTGCACCGGTCTGTCGTGGTAAAGAGAGAGCTGAGCCGAAGGGCAAAGCTCTCAATTTACCAGTCTATCTACGTGCCTACCCTCACCTATGGTCATGAGCTTTGGGTAGTGACCGAAAGGACAATATCGCAGGTACAAGCGGCCGAAATGAGTTTTCTCCGCAGTGGCTGGGCTCTCCCTTAGAGATAGGGTGAGAAGCACTGTCATCTGGGAGAGACTCGGAGTAGAACCGCTGCTCCTCCGCATTGAGAGGAGTCAGATGAGATGGCTCGGGCATCTGGTTAGGATGCCTCCCGAACGCCTTCCTGGGTAGGTGTTCAGGGCACGTCCAGGGCACGTCCAACTGGTAGGAGGCCTCAGGGAAGACCCAGGACACGTCTTTCAGGTGCCCTGGGAACGCCTCGGCATCCGCCCTGAAGAGCTGGACGAAGTGGCCGAGGAGAGGGGCGTCTGGGCTTCCCTGCTTAGGCTGCTGCCCCCGCGACCCGACCTCGGATAAGCGGAAGAAAATGGATGGATGGATGGACAGCTTCAGACTGGCCTTGTATCCCAGATCTCTGGCAACACTGCAAACTTCCTCTAAGCAATCATCATTGAAATGGGGCGAGCATAACAACAATCACTTCGAGGGCAACGTTTTTGTCTTTTTGACAATTAAAAAGACAAGGACTGCGTGCTGTGTCATTACTGCACTCTCTCGCAACACAAAATTTTGGCACTCTCTCTAAAAATTACATATATGTTGACAGGCGTCCTTGCAAGATGTCTTACTTTTGGACAGCTTCTTTGCAGGCATCTTAGTGAGCTGGGCGCCATTGTGGCGATGCTGGCGTTTCGAGCAGTTCGTAGTGTTTAGTGTGTTGTTGTTTTTCTCTTGTCACAAAGTGTTTGGTGAAACTAGTGAGGGACGTGGCAGAGGCAGTGAGAAGGTCCCACACAAACACCACCATGGTTGTTGACAACACATGTTTGCAGCACGGCACACGTAAGAGAAAAAGAGCAGATCAATTAAGTCTGAGTTTAACTGAATAGAGTCACAGCCTTAGTACGACATCATGCATGACAGTGTGTCAAAATTTTGCTATTTTATTTTTTTGCCCATTAAAACATCAAATTCTTATTTTTGTGTAGGTTAAGCAACATTGTTGCCTGTGAAATACATACGTGTATCTGTTATGAATAATGACACAAAACAAATGCTACCATATTTTACTATGTAAATAGTGTCCATAGGACCCCTGGGATCAATCTCCTCCCCCATACACCCACTGTTCCAAAAAAAGCAGCACAATTCTCTTTGTAATATTAATGAAACCGTCTTACTATTGTTGGCTCATAATAAAATGATAATACAAATATAAATGCAGTTCCAGTGAGAAATTTACATAAAGTCATCAGGTTAATTAATTCTGCATCATTTTGGTTCCTTAATGAATATGACATATATTTGACATAACGGTTCCTTCCCAGAATGGTATGATAAACATGAATCTTTAGTGATTTTTTTGTTTGAATTCATTTTTTATTTTTGTCTCACACTGGATCAGAATTATGCATTCAGTCTCAAATATAATGTATGTATACACAATGTACATACTTAAATTGTATAACCGGTGATGCTGAAGGTTTCAAAATGTCTTTTAACTTGACAAGACCAAGCCCTAGGGCTGGGCCGACATGGATTAACATTCATACCCAGGATACAATATTTATGTTGAGTATAAGCCGCATAGAAAATGGATGGATGGATGGATGGAATACAGTATCAATATACATGTACTATATTTCTCCCAATTTTTTTTCCCAGAGTGAGTTTAAAAAAAGTCAAAGTCAAACATGTGTGCAAAGTTGTTTCATTTAATTTTTTTTCAAAATTATATAAAAATAGCCACTAATTTAAAATAAATATAGAAAAAGTAAAATATAATAATTAACCTTCTTCATAAAAATCCTTTAGCTATGCTCAAATCCTCAGCTAATACCAAAAGCACAAAAGAATAAAATATGACATAAAGTGCCCTGTTTAAGAGGACATTTTTGAATGTCAGCAGCAACACAAAAATACTTTACTTTGAACAGTATTATCTTTTTAGAAAGCAGAACATCGTTCACTATCAATCAATCAATACGTGGTGTAACTTTTAAGTCTGCAAATACCAGAAAACTCTCCAACGATGTCAGAAAAAGTAGCTGGATTTGTCGCTAGTCACTTTCGAGAAAATACAAAATAAGGTAATGTTGACAGAGGGTTAGGAATGTTGCAGATAAAGCAAAGTTGGCAAAGACCGGAACTTGTTGATCCCATCATGTTTATCGAGGCTTTTGTGTCGCCCCTCCTCTTTCTTCCTGTGTCCCGCTCAGAGTGATGAGTGAGCCCTTCGCAAGGCAAGGCAAGGCAAAGCAATATCGCCCACTTCCTATTAACTTCTTGTTAGTGATCAAGATTGACTGCAGTTCCGCTTTGGGAGAATAAAACTAAAATCAACAGTGTATTACAAACAAATGCATACAAGATTACATTTTAGTACATCTCATTTTTACAGTTACACAATTACATCTGAAAAGGGGTAGGAAGAAGCAGAGGTTATTTAGATCTACCCTTTGTCCATGTCACAGCAATTACTAATAAGCTCTCTTCCTGTGTTCAATATACAGTATAGGAGTTATAAAATATTTTAATAACACATGAGAAGAATACAAATGTGTAATAGTAGATACAGTATGCCTGTGAATATTGTCGTTCTTCCGGGTGACTGTTCTCAGCCCGTCGCAATGGACTCTTCAGGTTGTCTTTGAAAGCTTTTTGCCTCTCATCAGAGCAGGCTTCATCATTTCATGCTTAATGACTAGGTGGGAAAAACAATACTCGGATAGGATACGAATAGGCGATCAATAGGACAGCTAGCAACCAGCTCATGTTTGTCAGTCTAGAATTACTAGACTAGATAGCTATTACAGTAATACAAATAATGAATAAACAAAAATATAAAATAATAGATAAATACGTAATAAAATAAGCAAATAAAGCAGTGAGAGAAATATTGTTTGGTGATAAATTAGTGCAGAATAATAAGACAACAGCCAGCCTATCTGTGCCATTTTAATTCATTTTGGAGAATCTGTGTTTGGCCAATCCTTACATATGAAACCAACTTATCCACGAATCTTTTCTATCTTTGCATAGGTCTGAAAGTCCACCACTGTCCCTATTTGCTCCGCCAGACTGACAACTAGCAATCAAGCTAAGGCTAAAGCCAAAGCTAGCAGGGGTAAAGAGCCATGTAGCGGACTGCTGTTAGCACTTATGAGCAGTAAAAAAGAGCAAAGGTACTGTAACCAAGGGATTCAGAATCCCAGCTGATGTCGGAAGTTCTGCGTAAATAAAGGAAGATGGCCACGGCTGCAGGATGCATGTTCATTTATGTACACGGCACAATTCTTTAGTAACAGTCAACACACTTTCTCAACACACTTCCGGGATTCAAAAACACAGTGCTGTGTGCCACATCCAGTTTACTTGTCTGTTTTCAGTTTTTAAAATGTGAAAAATAAAAGACTAAAAGGAAGTGATATAATTTAGTATTTTGGGCAGCAATTTTTTGTCAATAAACTAAGATCAAAGATGTATCCTGTCAGTTTTTTTTTTTTTTTTATAGTAGTGGCCAAAATCGGAATTGGCAGATCAAGTTTTTTGAAGCTCGATGATCGGTAAAAAAATGTAATTAACACACCCCTACAATAATAACTCAAATAATTACAAAGGAATAAAGAATTAATAGTACATGAGTAGATTTGACTTAAACATTGTGTAACGAAACTACAGTGGATCCTTGGTTTTTGCACACCGCAGTTTTATAGGCTTCGGTTGCCAGCAAAAATTATTCGCAAAAATTGTCTTATTTCCAGAAGTGACGTCATCGGAGCGACACCTCTCAGCTACACAAACACACAGCCACAGGCAACACAACATTTTGGCATTACTACTATTTGAATGAAAAATATACAGAACGAAGTTGACGAGCTGCCTTGGAAGCGTTTGTTTACTCTACTTTAGCTGAGTGGTGTTACTCCGCTGATGTCACTTCCAAAAATGACGCTTTACTGTAACGAGTTCATCATGGCTAGCGCAAATAACTATAAATGTAATTTTTTTTAATTTACTGTGACTCTCTGGGGGTAATGCGGATCACAATCTGGATCCAGGTATTGTTTTAAAGGATTCTTTAACATTGCGAGATAGCACCATTTTCAGTATTTGTGCATAAAACTCCACCAAAAATGGTCAGAGCACAGGACTAGTTTCCAACAGGTTCTGTAAAATAACAAAGATTGACCCAAAAAATGTAAGCTTTTTATTTTGGAGTGAATCACAATATGTTAGGAACCATGGCGCTGGGCGGAGATCTGCGCTCTCCAAGTATTTTTCTAGTTTTTAATATCCCTGCCCCAAAATACAGAACCCATAATACTACTATTTGGAGTAATGCAGTTAAGGCAGCAATAATGTTGTGTTAAAAGCAGACTTTCTGTGAGAACTTCTGGAGGGGTCAAATGTCTCTACGAGAAACACATAAAACCCTACATCAATATCTTCTGTATTTATGCGGAATAGCAGCATATTTTACCAGACAAAGAGTATGTGTTTGTGTGTATTGGTGCATAATATGAGGATTATTTTTGTCTTGGAGATGTTGAGGGCGTGGTACTTACGTTCAAGGCATTCTTAGCAGCCTCTGCCTCTGATCGACTGTCAAAGCTGACAAACCCCACCGGCTAGGGAGACAAGAAACACAGATTTTAGGGCAAAAAACTGAGTCGGCATTCCTGTCTGAGTGACATAAACATCTATTCAACCGCCTCCTCCATCCTGCTTCCTTGTTCATGTAGGCACCCTTGCAGTGTTTATTAAAGCTCCCCAATACGCCCAAATAAGGAAGCAGCCAGGGGGAGAAATAACGGAGCATCTTCCTTATTATTGCTAGATGGGTACGAAGGGGTTATGGGAATTCTGAAAATAAAAAAGGGGGGGAAAAAACCCCAGAAAAGACTACGTAAACAGGCAGACTATAATTAGAAATGCTTCTGAGATGGGACTCATTCCTTATAAGGAAAATGCGCAAAGTTGATTTGTGTAAAGGGATTCGCTTTTTTTCCTCTCTGGTTAACGATATTGTATCCTCAAAAAACGTCAAGGAAACTAGTTATACCTGCTCTTAGCAGAAAGTAGAGAGAGTAGAAATTTCATATTTGAGTCACAATCTTTTTTTTTTTAAACAATGGTTTTCAAAATGCACTTCTCCACTTATGGCTGAGTATGTACAATGTGTGTTTTCCTTGTCAAAACTTAAAAAATGTAGGTATTACCATTTTTCCTTGTTTGTAGAGAATAAAGCAAACTGTGAAAATAGCAACATGCGACAAAAAAATATTGACGATTTTATTACAATATTCGTCAAGTCACATTAGTCCACTTAGTTAGACAGTAGAAATTAGCCAAATGTGTGACCAATGTGCAACCTAGCCGTGTCCTGCAAAATTGAAATCGCTAAGCTCTAACACACAGTGTAATGTAGCACTGTAGTTAGGGTGGAATCGCTCCTCTAAGTTACTAATCCTCACCTCAAGGTGTCAAATAAACTACATTTCATCATCCCAATTATCATTCCCACTAAAAGAGAACAAGGAATAGCTAAGCTAAGACAGAAGCCATGCTAACCGCTAAGCTAGCCTGAATGTAAAGTAGCAAAAATGAATAAATAAAGTGTTATCCTAACACAAGTCTTAAAGAATACAACTACAAAACTGCAACTACACTGTGAGCGAACACGTCCAAAAAACAGGAATGACACAATACGCTCTCCAGAACCTCCGAATAGAACTTATCAGGAAGGCTGAGGAGTATGACCCAACGATACTTGGAACACACCCTCCATTTTCACCCTCCACACAGACAAGAGTCAACCAAGACAGCCCCACAGCATCCAGAGCCTTGAGGAAATCCAGGCAGATCTTGTCCACACCCGGGAGCTTGCCACCAAGGAGCTTTCTGTTTTTGATCACCTTCAGCTACACAGATAAGAAAGCCCACTAGAGAGTCCCCAGGCACTACTTCCTCATTGGAAGACATATCGGTGCGATTGAGGAGATCTTCCAAGTCTTCAAAGTAGCACACCTCACCATACACAGTATTGACTGGGCACTGCTTCTCCCTCTGTCTCAGAGAAGGGTAGTCTTCGAACCCATTTAAAGAAATTCTCTCCAAATACCTCCCATGTCAGAGATTTTGCCTCGGCGACCACCAAAGCCACACACAACTTAGACTGCGGGTAATTGTCACCTTCTTCCCATGGACAAAAAAGGCCACATTTGATGGCATCTCAGCAATGGGTCTGTGATTACGGCCACAATAGGCACCAACCACCTTACAGCCACGGCTCCAACTGGCTGCCTCGACAATGGATGCGCAGAACATGGTTCACTTGAATTAAATGTCTGCAGCCTCCCTCAGAACATGAGAGAAGTTCTCAAAGATGTGGAAGATGAAATTCATTTTGCCAGGAGACTGCATTTGGGCCTGGCAGGTCTGAATGCGTCCTACCCCACCATCTGAGGAGCCAATTTACCACAAGGTGATGATTAGTTGACACCCAAGAATCCAAGACATTTGACTGCATGTACAACAACATGACCACAATGTCATTGAACTGCAGCACATGGTGTCCTGGTACCAAGTCCATATACAGATATACAGTATGAATATCCCTGTACCTTAACATGAGGAGCAGCAGTCAAAAAACAAACCATAGTTCAGGTTCAGATCTCTTACTGTTGCTGCCAACGTGAGCATTGAAATCAGGACCCATCGCCACACCCGAGGATGGAAGACACTACCCTCTCGTCCACTGGGTTAAACTCCAATGCACAGACAATGAGGCGGGGGACATTAGCAACTAGTATTGGCAGCCCTGCCCATTACCTCTCACCCCTGGCAACGCTAGAATGAAAGCGAGTTTAACCCCACTTGAAAGGACTGCTTCCAGAGCCCCTGCCATGTATCAAGGTGAGTCTGACTATATCAAGCCGTAACTCTTCAACTTTTGCACCAGCTCCGGCTCCTCTCCCACCAGAAAGGTAACATTCCACAAACCCCAACTAGCTTCTGCAACCGAGAATCGTAACGCCAAGGTCCCCAACTGCGGCTGCTACCAATTTCACAATGTACCAGACTACCAATCCCTGCCCCCAGGCCTAGCTCGAGAGGGAGGCCCCGGGAGGGAAAATTTAATCCAGAGTTGTCATCAACATTTTAAGATACTCTTTGTTTTTAAATAATACCTGTTGTATGATAGTACAAAAATGCCTGAGACAATAAATGAATGGTACAGAAGCAAAACTGACATAACCTTATATTGTGAATGAATAATTACAGAGTATAGTCTAGATAAAGCTAACTAGTGCTTGTGTAGTGAGTAGTTGCCGACCTGTTTTGAAGTAAACTTTATCAGGGAACCTTCATAGCCCTGAAGGAAAGAAAGAAAATGTTACAATTAATAACATTCAATTATTCATTCATTCATTTTCTATACCGCTTATCCTCATTAGGGTCACGGGGATGCTGGAGCCTATCCCAGCAGACTTTGGGCGAGAGGCGGGGTACACCCTGGACTGGTCGCCAGTCAATCGCAGGGCA
>QODF01000027.1:107176-148311 GCA_024372805.1 Oostethus manadensis | reverse complement strand
ATTTTCCAACTGACTTTACATCTCCAGCGACAAATTTGTTCCTTCCTTGTGCAGAAGTCGGAAACCATGGCAAGAACATGGTGATGATTTCTTTGGCATGGATTAAGTAATTTAGCATAAGCTTACCTGTTGTAACACAAGTTTATATGCTTTTGTCTACTTTCATAAATAAATGAGTGTTAGTTTACTTGTTTTAGCACATATTTCTGAGTTAGTGGTACAATTATATATGAATTACCATTAGCTTTGTTTTTGTAACATCCTCTTACCGCTGTACCGAATAGCATGTTGTAAGGTAACAACTGCTTTTGCACCCCGACTGCCACCTTTTCCTCTTTTCTATTCATATGTCTTATAACATTTCAATTCCCTGCTGAGGTTGAAAAGTCCAAATGTTAAATGGAGGTTAGGAGAGCTGCCTTGTTCTGCTCCACTGTACTGTTAAAAAAAGCTGCCTTAACCTCCTTTTAGAGTCTGCTATTTATGTAAGAAGTTAATGAAAAGTACATGTCCTCTGCTAAGGTCCGAACGCTCTTTGTGAGCGGGCTACCACTGGATATTAAACCACGAGAGCTCTACCTTCTCTTCAGACCATTTAAGGTATGTTTATATGTTTTAAATGGATGAGCAGCAGCTATTCTTAGCAGCTGCTCTTTCCATCAGCAGTCCCCCATTAATAGTGATGAAATTAACTGCAATGGAAACTCCCCCCAAGTGTGCCCAGTGTAGTGCCAAAACATGTACAGAAGAAAAGGAACAAAAAAAACAAAATAAAGTATATTCATGCTGTATTACATACACTCACTCTCACACACACTGTGTGTGCATGCGTGTGTGTGTGTGTGTGTGTATGTAGGTATACCATATATATATAATATATATATATATATATATATATATATATATTATATATATATGGTATACCTACATACACACACACACACACACACGCATGCACACACAGTGTGTGTGAGAGTGAGTGTATGTAATACAGCATGAATATACTTTATTTTGTTTTTTTTGTTCCTTTTCTTCTGTACATGTTTTGGCACTACACTGGGCACACTTGGGGGGAGTTTCCATTGCAGTTAATTTCATCACTATTAATGGGGGACTGCTGATGGAAAGAGCAGCTGCTAAGAATAGCTGCTGCTCATCCATTTAAAACATATAAACATACCTTAAATGGTCTGAAGAGAAGGTAGAGCTCTCGTGGTTTAATATCCAGTGGTAGCCCGCTCACAAAGAGCGTTCGGACCTTAGCAGAGGACATGTACTTTTCATTAACTTCTTACATAAATAGCAGACTCTAAAAGGAGGTTATGGCAGCTTTTTTTAACAGTACAGTGGAGCAGAACAAGGCAGCTCTCCTAACCTCCATTTAACATTTGGACTTTTCAACCTCAGCAGGGAATTGAAATGTTATAAGACATATGAATAGAAAAGAGGAAAAGGTGGCAGTCGGGGTGCAAAAGCAGTTGTTACCTTACAACATGCTATTCGGTACAGCGGTAAGAGGATGTTACAAAAACAAAGCTAATGGTAATTCATATATAATTGTACCACTAACTCAGAAATATGTGCTAAAACAAGTAAACTAACACTCATTTATTTATGAAAGTAGACAAAAGCATATAAACTTGTGTTACAACAGGTAAGCTTATGCTAAATTACTTAATCCATGCCAAAGAAATCATCACCATGTTCTTGCCATGGTTTCCGACTTCTGCACAAGGAAGGAACAAATTTGTCGCTGGAGATGTAAAGTCAGTTGGAAAATTTTGTTCGTAGTACTGAATGCGGTGCTTTTGAGAAAAATACAGTGAACGAGGCTGACAGTTTATTTTCCTGTTTGCATGAACTTCACACAGATCATTAAATGATAATTAAATAATTAAGTTTTACAGATCACTTACACAGTACACACCCCCAAACACAATTTGATTTCAATTATGAGGCTGTTCTGTTCAAGAAAGTGCAACTTTGCTACAGGCAAGACACAAGCTTCTATCAAACATCCATCAGAGCATGGAACTCCTCATAACTGGCTGGACATTTTACAATTAGTTTTTTTTTTCTTAACTACTACTTCTAATAAGTTGAAAAAATTGGTTATTGAATTTTCTACGTTAAGGTAGCAGAGCAAAGTTGAAAGCTGGTTTTTTTTCTCCTATTAACATATAAGGGAAATGCTAGTTGCCAAATATAAGCACATTACCAGCCATGTAGCCGCTTTGTAAACATCTTGCTATGTGTCAAGGCCAAGTATATCCTGTACGACTTTAAGGTGACCCGCCTTACGAGCTGCAAATTTGTAAATTCACTACAGCAGGGGAGGGGAGGAGAAGGTCATTCTAGTTCTCTAGTACTAGTAGTAATTCAATAATCAGTCGAGGGGAGACAAAGAAAAAGCGCTGTGCACACCTCATTCCCACATGTAACCTGATAGGTAGCGCTGATGCCAATGGCGAGTGCTACACACAAACAAAGGAGCTTAGCAACTGGTAGATGGTAGAGGGGTGGAGTGGGGTTGAGGGGGATATGGGGGGGTTGTCATACTGAGGCACCACAAACCTTATCATCTTATCTCATCAAAACTAGGGGGCTTGCTTTGGAGGCTATCTGTGGCTTTTACGGTGATCAATGAGTAAGACTTCCTTAAATGGAAAACCTCTTGCTAAGCTATAGAACTATAGCTTGCTAAGCTCTAGTCCACCTTAAAAGACCCTTGCCGACACAAATCCTGACGTCAGCTGCTGTGATACACCATCATTTACGCACTGATTCACAGAAACATCTGCTTCGGATTAAAGCGCAGCTACATCTTATTATTTTACGTGCTTTCAAATGGTCAAGGTGCAGTTTTGGGGGGGGGGGTAAAAGTGCAAATTAAGCATGTTTTTATTGGCTCTTATTGTTTAATAGTAGCGTTTAAGCATTGACCATATATGGGCATATAGATTTAGATCAAATGCCAGGGCGGATTCCTTAGCAACGGTAAAGCTGAGGGTACAGCCCAAACAAAAATCAAAATCCCCATAAAATACAGAAAACTTTGGCTTTAAAAGCTTTAATTCTAGTTCTGCACTTACAGCATTATGATGTTGAAGTTCTACTTAGAAGTTCTTACAATAGGTCACATAAGCTTACAGCTCAAAGACGACGGGGGGAAACCCTATTAGTTTGAAATGTGAGATGGGCTATGCCTAATAAATTGACTTCTTTTGTAATACACAGTTTTTGGGCTGTTTGGAGAAAGACGTAAGAAGAGGAGAGGAAGAAAATACAGTCATCTCTCGCTACATTGTGGTTTAAACATTAACATTAATAAATGATTCCTGCTTTGTGGTTGACTACGGCCTATTATTAAAAAAAAAAGATGCTTATTTAAGCACATTGTACATATATTTTTTTTGCACAATTTATGCATAAAATGCTTGCACAACTGCACTAAAATACAAATACAATAGAACCACAACTGGTGAATGTAGTATTCTACATTGGTCACTAGGTGTCAGCAATTGTTCACTGAGCCCAACCAATAAACAGCTGCTTTTTATTGCAGGTTTAAATTGTCTCACAACAGACACAATAATAACAACATGATCATCATAATAACATGAGTTATTATATTAATGAGTTATATTATTAATATGAGTTACTGTTGCGGCCACAACGAAAAACAAGTTAAATCTCAACTCTGATCCCCTGATATCACTTCCTGTCCACCATCAATCATACTTCCCTACAAAGTAAACTGTCTAAAAGACTTCTTTTCTCTTATTATATATTGGGTAAAACCAATGTGAAGGTTTTACCCAATGTGTGTGTTATTTCTGGATGGGTCTAATAATGTTAAACAACATATTTAGTAGATTGTAGACAGGTATTCAGGTATTCTGCGCCATAACTACAAAAGTATTCAATTTATGAAGAAGGAATCCTACTTTGGGGAAATTCACTTATCACAATTAACATGATAAACAAAGCATTACTGTACATTTGAAGGGGGGAAATACAGCTCTATAGTTAAACAGAGTTTAACAAAAATAATCAGTTAACAATGTAACATTTTTTCATGTTGTAATAGTATGACTACAGTATAGTTGGTAGGAAAATCAAGAAAAATGTGCATTCCATTGCATTCAACTTCAAAGTTAAAAAAAGAAGCTGACCATTCAGTCTTGTCTCAAATGAGGAACATGACCTTGGTGCATGTGTGTGTTCCGCAGCCAAGTTAATAGATAAAAGGACCTTCTACCATCATTGTGGATGGACACGGCTTTAAGTTTGAAGCACAGCAGTGTTTTGTAGTAGGGTCTTTTGTAGTAGAACCTACTATTTACGACCAAATACACACTCAGGCAGGGCTTACATTAGCCGGGAGACACCTCATTTTGATCGTCTAAGTCATTAAACGCAGTAAAACAACCTTGTGGTGAATAATGTGTAGTAATAGATTGAGTCACATATTTGTTCATCAGTATTTGATCGCTTTCATACCTGAATGTGAACTGACCACAAACTTATCTCCACTAGTGTGATTATTGTCCATTTGGTCATATTAATATTACATTCATATAGTTTTTTTTTGCTTGTCACAAAACGTAACACCACAAAACACCAAATGTATACAATTTACTGCGCAGCATGCAACCTAAGTGCCTATAGTTGTTTTTCAGTTTCTTTTATGGCTATTTTTAGCATATTATCATGCTTATTATTTACGTGATAAAAGCTGCACGTTGTTGTTTTTCCTGAAAAATTACACACAATCGCACAACTTTGACAATGAATTTACGAGAACTAGTGAAACTTATTTTTTATTGTTCATTCCATTTTCTCTTACCTTTAGCAAAAACAGATGGGAAAAGTTTGAGTTTTGGTTATTGTCGCTGCTTTCCGTTAGCATTAAGAGACTGTGCAGAGTGACAGACCACAGGCTTTTGCATTGTCAGACGACTCGGTTTGTCTGTTAATCGCCAGATCTCAAGACGCTGAGAGCTGAGCAAACCTCGAGGTCAGAGGTTGGGTGCATTTATTGTCAAGGGCGAGATTGAGTGCACTCCTCCACTCTTTAGCTTGGATGTTCTATCAAGCAGCTATTAAAGCTCACCAGACCCGTCAATGATCAAATGGTTTAACCTTTAAAGGTATTTATGACTCTCGGAGACCACTCCCATCTTCCATTTTTTTCAACATTCCAAAACAGTGGTTAACGCAAGCCAATCAGCCAAGTACATGTCGGCAGTAACCCAAGAACACACCCTTATATGTGGTTTAATAGTCACAATAATAAATTACACAGAACAGTGGAACTTCTTCAAACAAATGGCAAAGCAAAGAAATACATCCAAAAATCACATTAATTTAACCAACATCACAAACCAGATTGCATTCAAAATTACATAGCATCAACAAACTATTGTACCGTTTCAAAATTAATAAACCCTGTTTGCTACTTTACGATGCTGTCTTTTTTCTTTTTCTGCAATGAAGTTCTTCGCCACAATTTTTGCCATTTTTTGAAATTTTATTAGTCTCGCCATTGATGGAGATAGAAGTCAAGTTTCACTTCCCTGTGACCTTTTATGTTTGTTTTGTTTGGAAATTCAAGGTTCTTCCCTTTAAGGAGCTGAGCCGACTGGGATTAAATCTTTAGCAAGTGTGGCAAAATTTTATGAGGAAGGGAGGAAACTCCTACCATTATAAGATAAAGTAGGATCGGAAAGAAAAGGGGTGTGGCAGAGGGAAGGAAGCGAGTGTAAGAACAGATAAAAGTGTGGAAAGGAAGATGAAAGGGATAATTTTAGCTTGTGTTGGGTAAGATAGGCACATATATATAGTGAGACAGACAAAGACAGTAGACTGTTCTTTTACTTCTAAATTGTAATATTTAAGCTAGGAGTTCCCAAACTGAGGGTTAGGGGCCTAAAATAGAACATGGGTAGGGAAAAACATTTTGAACAGGGTTATTTCTGCTCCCAAAAAATCCAAGAAAAAGGTTATTGGAATAATAATTGAACTGTATAACTGTTCCAAAACTGAAACAGTCCAATTATTTTTTCCTTTTTTTTGGAGCAGAAAAATAATCTGCTTAAAATGAATGAAGGACTGCATTCAATGCCTTTATTTAATATTGGCAAAATAATAACAAATGATAACAAAAATCAATATACATTTTTAGAATTATAATTTTATTATGTTAAAAAATTATTTAGTTTTTTTTGTGTTTATAATTTATTACAACTTCTATTGAAAAAAATAAAAAAATATTTACATTACAATATAATAAAATTTAGAAAACATATTTAATTAAAATTTACATTTGTACGATTCTGTTTTAACCACACTTATGCGTTGTCTCATAGTTAACTTCTATTACATTTGTAGGACTGTTAAAAAAATAGCATGAATAAAAAATCAAATTTAATAAATAAAATAACCATCCATCCATTTTATCCACCATTAATTTTAACTAAATGATTCTTCATCAGTAATAAATAGTTAAAAATGGAAAACAAAATAAATGAATTTTAAATTAATATTAAATAATCAAACAAAACTTGTATGAAGTTAAACTAATAACAGATACATACACAATTATATTCATATGAAATAAATACATGCATAAATAACTCTTGTATAACACTTAATAAAATAATAAAATTAATTACTTAGCTAAATTATATAATAATATTAAAAAATAAATATGACTATCAATAATAAATATGAATAAAGAAATACAACTAAAGGCTCTACAATGGCAACGGTGGCAACCCTGAAACACCACACCCTGTAAGCTTTTTTCCTGACATTTTCTGTCAGTCCTTTATAACTAGTTTATGTAGTGCATACAATGTATTTTAGCAAGCTCACATGCCAGTTTCTCATTAGCCAGCCGTTCCTGACGTTAAGTCTTGTTGTTGTCTTTTCAAATAGCTCTTGTCGCACAGCTGACAAATGGCTAAGATAAGATGACAATTCCCCAGCCGCTTTTATAAATAAACTGCAAAGCTATGAGACATAGGAGGTTAGGCTGAGGGGGGGATTGAGAGAAAAGCTCTTTTTTGTGTAGTATCTTTATTTTTGTTAACAATATAAGCATGTGATGTCACAGAGAGTTAATGTATCCGTTTGCCCTTTTCATTGCCACTCCAGTGACGGACCACCGTGTAACCTCCCGTGTAGCATACAGGGAAAAGGTCATGGCTGACCCGCTATTCCACCTGGCGGATGATAACTCCCCAAAAAAAAAAAAAAAATGGACAGTGACACCCTAGGGAAATGTACACCCCCCATGCTGAAGTGATATTTTCTTCTTGCAAGTAAAGAGTCAACAAACGTCGTATACGGTTCAAACTCCTGCTGCATTGCAAAGATGTTTACAATTGCAATTTGAAAATACAATTTATAATTTATTTTGTATTCATTAGGTTTATCATATTTTTTGAGTTATCAATATTACATGACATTACAATTAACAACATTAGGTTGCATTAAACATTAAAATTACATTTAAAAATAGAACTTATTGCGACATAAGTCATTTTAGCTGGTGATGTTAAATACTACAGAAAGTGTTCGGAAACCCAAACTAATTGCGGCATGGCAGTAGCATAGTATCAAGATTAAACAATATAACCAAAACAGGAAACCCAGAGGCTAGCAAACTAGTTAGCAATATTGCAAAGTGTATGAAAAAGCCAAAAGTGGAACTAATCGCAATGCTAGTAATTTTACATGCTGGAAATATGACAGAAAGTAAGCAGGAAAAGCTGCTAGAAATTGTAGTTTTAGGGATTTTAATATTGTTTAGCATCTGAGTTAGGAAGCCAACTGGACAGTAAACATAATGTAAATATATCTAAATTAAATTTGAACATTATGGTGATAATATTGATAATGTGATAGAATTTTCTATTCTTAATGAGCTGTCAATTTATTTCTCCATCGACTGAGAGGTTATTGACTATCTGTCAGTACACGGACTGTACTTTGTCACATTTATGTTATGGTGCAATACAAACACTAATAGTTACGTAGTTGACACAAGGTCCGGTAGCCATCCCGGATTTTCCGATTGGAAGCCTAGCGAAGTCTTAAAGCGTCAATGTCACATATCCATACTAGGTCTGGAGGCTAGTGGTCACCTCTGCAAAATCAGCAAATGCTAAGTGTCATGCTACGTGAAAGCATCCAGAGCACCTGATAGCTTATCAAAGGAAGATAAAATGCCGACATGGCATGCCTGCAGCAGCACCATATTTGGCTAACACAACTACCCCTGCACCAGGTTTTGGTAGCACATGAGGTCAGGCAGTGTAGCGAAGCATGACGAGCAGACTTACGTCTCTTTAACTGCTGCGAATCAGTGATCCATTGAGTGGCGCGTTACATTCTTGTGTTGTTGTTCAGCATGTGAGAGTCATACCTTAGAACTTGTTAAACTTTGCCTCTCGTAAGGTCATAGTTACCGTTTTATCGCTAACATCTTTTATGACTAATGCAACTTCTTTTATCCGCAAACACTACATTTCTCAGCTGAACTATTCTTTGAAAGACAAAGCTGATGCCTTTTTAAACTATGGTTCCTTTTATCATTGTTTTTAATCACACAACCTTCAGAAAAGCTAAGTATTAAAGCAAATTATGGAAAAAGGCATCAATGTAAATCTGATCATTTCATTTTGAAACTACATGTTCAGAAGTGAGTTAAAAGTTACATTAGAAAATGGCATCAGTACACAAACTTCAGGAAACGCCACCACAGAAAAAAAAATTTTTTAAATGTAGTGGTAGCAAAGCAACAGTATAGTACATGACACATTACCTTTCAGGTAGAGCGAGGTGCGCTTTATGGAGGAGGAGGAGCCGGCGAACGGAGTTTTGGCAGATGGCAGAAATCATACACAAGTTTACGTACTGTAACTTCATTTAAATGAGTACACTACATGGTATACTAAACTTAACATTATCATTTTTATTTAATTTTAATTTTTTACCAATTGACAGGAGCTTTTTGGTACGCTGAGCATGGGACAGTGTACTTCCTGTATTGGCTACTGTCTCATCAATGTATTGTAAGGGAAGCTTTAAATGGCTTTGAACTTTACATCACTCGATATAGTAGACATAAGAGTAAATAAGCTATTAAGGAAATAAATAAAACTCCTGCTCCTGTGTGTCACAGTAAAGCGGACAGGAAGTTACGTTGGAGGGCCAGAGTTGAGTTTTGCCTTGTCTTGGGTTATGGCCCCAACAGTTTCCCATGTAATTATGATTCTTATGTTATTATTATTGTGCCTGTTATGAGATCATTTAAGTCTGAAATAAATGATAATTGTCTGGTGATCACGTATGGCGCGCCCCAGGCCCCTGCCATTTCCCACTGGCAACTCAGCAACAAAAGTATTTATATGGGGAAATAATTGTTTTGGGCCTCAGAAAATGTAAGTAGACAAGCATCTCGGGAATGTTTTTTTGGACAAATACTGTACAGTGTTACATCATTATGCTAGCTATTTGTGTAAGTCATCAAATAGCTATAATATGCTAAAGTCGACAAATTTAGGTTAGTGAAGACTTGGAGAGGTATACAGTGAAAGTGGCTCAACAAACCCAAGCCTTGTGCTCAAGATGAAGCTCAACAAAACAAACAGATCTAACGGTACTGTGACGGTGGTTATCAACTTACTATGTCAAGTCCTGTTCTGGCTCAGAGCGCATTTCATGTAATTTTATTGTACTTTGCGCAAAAACAAAGCTATCCCAGTCGGTGTATCGCACACAAGATAAACAAGTAATTATTATGGAGTGTTATGAGGAGTTCAAAAATATTGTCACTGCCAAAAGCAATAGTCGCCATCAATGGCAGAATAATGCGTATAAATGCAAAAAGAGTAAATGTAAAAATGCAAAAGTTAACACTAATTATGTATAATTGCTCAACATGCACGCAACTTTGACAGATTAACCCTTATTTATTTAAAAGATAAATAAACTGGAGCAACAACTACATCTACATTGTTCAAATTGTACAGCTATAGAATGCTGTACCTCATAGTGACCACTAGGTGAAAATGTTGACATGTTTTGTGGCGATTTTTTCCTTTGTGACAAATTTATCCTCTTTTTTATTTTAAAAGAAGTGTTTCGGTGCAGTTGACTGATACCTCAAAGTGCTTATTCCCCCAGAAAATATTGTAATATAAGAATACTAATGGGCCTCACACAAGGACTGATGTGACATATGCAGTATGTTGGGTAATATGGGTCCAATTAATATTTTATATTGCATTTTTTTCCTGATGCTTGGCTCCAAAAGTGAGCAAATGTAGCATATTCCCTTTGTATACATAACTTCATCAGGGAATGCTAGCGGATCAGTGTGATCTCAAAGTAGCCACTCCCATCGTATTGCTGCTCATGTTATCTCTGCTTCCGCGTCCACCTGGTTCTTACTTTAAAAAAAAAAAAAAAAAAAAGGTGATGTCATCTCATAATGAGTTACACAGTGAAACAGCAGCACTTTCATAGCCGATTTTAAGATGAATGGTTGGGACCAGGTTATGAGTTTAGCCCTAGGGTGGGCAAACTTTTTGGTTTAAAAAATATGGCGGAGGGGGCTGTCTATACATAGGTGGTCATCCAACAGAATGACATACTTGCTCACAGTGCAACGAAACAACACATCCACAGCAAGTTAAAGAATTGCATAAATCAACTACTACTAATACGTGGATGTTGAACATAATACGCAACTTTAAACTGCTATATCCAATTGCCCGCAAGGTATGCTGAGTAGTCCAGCATGTTGTGCAGCAAGAATATATGGGGGGTAATTTTGGCATGGCTGTTTTGCGTGGACATTTATTTGTATGCTCACGTGGTGCAGTAGGCAGGTTACTGTGTGTATTGAGGTGGATCATTATTTTTTGTACAAGCTACAGATTGCATTTTACTAATCTGCCGGCTCAGTAGCACCGCAAGTCATGTTGCTGGCTACCATTTTGATGTTAAAGGTTTAAAAAATAAAGAAATTGGAAATGCCGGTGGGCTGAATTAAGACACTTAACCTGATGCGGCTCACAGGCCACAGTTTGCCCGCCCCAGGTTTAGCCTAACTTACCAAGGCCGCTTTAAAAGAGAGCATACCTTCGAAGTACAGGCAAGCCCGGCTTTAGATTCATCACATCTCACTAACCCACTAAACTCGCTTTGCAGCATACGGTCAGAGACAATAACAATAACGATGCTAACTTTCAAAACTTTACTGTTTTAGTTAGTGGAGCACACCCCAATTCCTGACCCAGATTTTGAAATTGTTTTAAGACGAAAGGAGCTCTGGAACGTATTTTTCCCCCAATATGCATGTATCGCTGCCCCGGCTGCTCAGTACAATATGGAAAAGTCAGCAAATTTACGTGAACAAGACCATCATAACAACATTAATAATAATGCAAACTCTTGTAACTTGCCGCCTGAAAAATACCAAATGAATTTTGAGAATACGAACATATCAGACATCCAATATATTTCCAGTGCATATACAGTAGAGTTGATATCACACGGCAATAGCTGGGGTATTACTATGTGAATAACGCTGTTATTGCACATTGTCGATAATTCCATATACCTGAAAAGGGGGGTCGGAGGAGTTACAACAGGGGCGGTAGAAATAAAAATATAGCAAGCAAAAATGCATCTACTGTTGCTGCCAGCTTCGCCAACACAATACTATTAGTTATCCACAAGTTAGCAGAAAGAAAATGAAGACATGGAAGTGACGCTTGAAGTCACAGTTGTGACGGCATTAGGTGTTCAAATAAGGTCAAAACAACTTTACCGCCAGCTCAAAGGAGACTTTTATTGCAGCCTGGCGGCAAAGGTGCGCGAGCCTCACCTCTTCCTCGTGGAATTCGCTCTGCTCGTTCTCCTTCTCGATTTTGCTGCCGTTCATCATGAGTCGCTCTTTAGCACGGCGGCGCCCTCGTCAAATAAACACAAATGTACAGAAAAAATGAAATGTGGGTTCCCACAGACAGACACACAAAAAGCGCCGTTAATTAGACAGACAAGTCAGTCCGTGCGCGTGCGTCAGCTGTCCGAGCGGAACCTCCCACTTAATTAGTTGGCATCGATGTGGAATATTATTTCCCTCCTGTTGTGCTCAACCTGAAACTTGTGGGGAAATGAAGTAGTCCTCCGTGTGTGTCCTCCTGATGTGAGTCAATGACGGGAAAATGTGCAACTTCTCATCCTACAGGCGGAAGAGAGACGAGGAAGCCTGGAAGGGAGAGACCACGCATATGGAGTAGGGGGAGGAAGGACGGGAGGGAGGGCGTGGCTAGCTGTCTAGTTGGTGCTGGCCACTTTCCTGGTATTACTTGCTGGGCCAGAAAATACATGTATAAATATACAGTATAGTGACTTATGCATTGTGTATTGTTATAAGAAATTAGCATATTCCTAATTAGCAATGCATTATTCAAAATTGATGAGAAAAATTGTAGTAATAGTATGGGTAAGGAATTTACAAAATTAGATACCTCTCCTTAGCCCTAATACTGTATATACGTGGTACTCTTTGCCATCAAGTCAATAAAATACAGTGAGGGAAAAAACTATTTGAACCCCAGCTGATTTTGTAAGTTTGCCCACTAACAAAGAAATGATCAGTCTATAATTTCAATGGTAGGTTTATTTGAACACTGGGAGACAACAATGACAAAAAAAAATCCAGAAAAATGCGTTTCAAAAAGAGTTATAAATTAATTTGCATTATTTGATCCCCTATCCGTCAGCAAGATCTCTAGCTCCCAGGTGGACCTTATACAGGTAACGAGCTGACATTGGCAGCCCTCTCAGCTCGTTACCTGTATAAAAGAGACCTGTCCACAGAAGCAATCAATCAATCCAGGTGCCATACTCTGCACCATGGCCAAGACCAAAGAGCTGTCCAAGGATGTCAGGGACAAGATTGTGGACCTACACAAGGCTGGAATGGGCTACAAGACCATCGCCAAGCAGCTGGGTGAGAAGATGACAACAGTTGGTGCAATTATTCGCAAATGGAAGAAACATAAATTAACTGCCAATCTCCCTCGGTCTGGAGCTCCATGCAAGATCTCACCTTGTGGAGTTTTAATGATAATGAGAACGGTGAGGAATCAGCCCAGAACCACTCGGGCGGAACTTGTCAATGATCTCAAGGCAGCTGGGACCGTAGTCACCACAAAAACAGTTGGTACCACACTACGCCGTGAAGGACTGAAATCCTGCTGTTCCCGCAAGGTCCCCCTGCTTAAGAAAGTCCATCTACAGGCCCGTTTGAAGTTTGCCACTGAACATTTCCCACCAAGTACTGAAGCACGTTTTTCAAAGGGATCAAATTCTTATTTCTTTCATGGAAATGCAAATTAATTTATACCTCTTTTTGAAACGCATTTTTCTGGATTTTTTTTTTCATTGTTGTCTCTCAGTGTTCAAATAAACCTACCATTGAAATTATAGACTGATCATTTCTTTGTTAGTGGGCGAACTTACAAAATCAGCTGGGGTTCAAATAGTTTTTTCCCTCCCTGTATATATACAGATATATTTACACACACGCAAAGGACAGTGTATATATGTAGATAAAAGATTATAAGGAGAAAAATATAATGTACGTATTTATGTATTTTTTATTCATTGTGTGTGTATACTCCAAATTGTAATATATTTCTGTTCTGTAACAACTCCTGGTCCTATCTGTTTATGAAATATGTATGACTCAGCAGTACATACCCTCCCAGCAAAAATGAGTTGAAAAGACATCATTACCATATTTGGAAACATTGTAAAGATTTGGTTGAAAAGTGAAAGGCGAAAAGGCGTCTACATAAAGATGTCCCTTTCTTGTCTAAATAAGGGGGAAAGCGTCTATTCTGGGGGTATATTTGGACCAAATCAGTAGGACTAGCCCCAATTTTCAACATGTATTTTTGGTCTAAATCAAGACAAAGATGGACAGACCAGATTTAGCCCCAAAAATAACGTCTAGTGTTTGGTAAGCACCGATAACCAAATTAAGACAATAAAGCTGGATATATTATGACTATTTTTTTCATTTTTTTTAAGACAATGCAGTGCGAGAAGTGTTGCCTGGAGATGTTGCGGGACATCTACTGCATTTGTGCAACAACAACATCGCTTTTAAACATCATGGTGGCTTTGAACGGTCCCTAGAGATGTATTTTCAGCTGCTGATTCTTCTCTTTTTTTGTATTTCACAGTGAAAACCTCAAAGCTGACAGTATGGCTGGTTGGACAGAGGAAAGTGGACAGGAGGGGACGTTTTTGCCTCACCCCATCATGTCTCTTGCAACGATAGTGCTGTCTAAAGAAGTGGGTTTTATGCTGAGGAGGAGAAGGAGGGATAAAAATGGAAATGTTTCTTGGTATCAAAGCTCCTTGTTGGAGTCTAAGGGGAGGACTGGTGGGTGGGGGGAAGGGGGGACATGTCCCAGCTGTGTTTGACAGGTCTCACGGCTGAGCTGTGTGGTCTGATGCTAATGCAGAAAGGGGACGAAGAGGGAGGAACAGAGAGGAAGGGGGAGGAAGGAGGCCTCCTACCCACCATGGGAGAAAAACATGCACACACTTTAGTTGTTTAGTTGCTTAGGGGGAAACAATGGAGGACGTCCTTACATGTAGATATTATTTTTTGACAGTGAAGTTATTGGAACACATGACAAACAAAACAGACACAAAAAACAAGAAAAAGTAGCAAATTGATGCAAATGAAGCTGTTTGATTGCTAAGAAAAAAGGAATATAGCCAAAACATAGTGGTCATTTTTCAGGAATCAACTTAAATTTAAATGAATAAAAGGTTTTAAAAAATTACACTATAAGTGAAAATATTATGAAAAACATCTGAATTTCACAAGAATAAATTCTTATAAAATATTTTATTACTATATTACACACATAAAGTCAAAATATAATAACATTGTCATCATTTTGTGAAATAAAGTCATAATTTTTGAACAATAAAGTAATAAAGTCTACAATAGTAAAGTGTAATATTATCACAAAACAAATAGTCGTCCTTCGCTATGTTGTGGTTCAAATATCGCTCCCGCTGTATATTGATGTTTTTTTTTTAATATAATTAAATATCACTGTTTTGTGGTTGACTATGTCAAAAAAATATTAAAGGACAAGTTATATGTCGTATTCTGGTCTCTAGGCATCATGGTTATGGTTGTGTCTCATTAAGGTTATGAGACACAACCTGGGATTACATTACCTTTCGCACTGCATGGAGACTGACTTCTGATCCATCAGAGCCCAGTCAGGTGGGGAAAAAAGGTTCTCCTCTCCTTCTATGTGGAAGTGGTAAGTTTTTGACTTCTTTGTCCTTCCCCACTCCATTTGAAACACCTTCTTAAGTTTAAGAAAAATTCAAAAAACCCATATTTAGAAAATATAAAGATTTTCTACACTAAAACTATGAAAAAACTACGTTTATTATTATAGAATCCTACTACAGAATTTCACTAATCACGGTTGAGTCTGGACCCAATAATCACGATAAACATGGCATGACTTTACCTGTAGAAAAAGAGTAGAAAAATTACTAGAAAAATAATAATTTTACAAGAATATAGTAAATTTTTTCTGAATTCTCAGTGATTGCTTTTTTTTTAATTGTATCTAATTTTCTTGTATCTATGGTTGTATATTTTTAAGGTTGACTGGTTCTCTTGTCCACTGTTGGTTGTGTGTTAACCTGGAAACTAAAATTGAATAAGTTTAGGGCAATAAAGTACCTTTAAGGCAATAATGTTACCACAAAAAAAAACACACAAGAGATGTTAAATATTCCAATACAATAATACAATACTAAATAATCTGAATTATACTAGAATAAAGCTTTAAAATTGAATATTGAAAAAGTTTTAATTTTAATGAGGAAAAAGTAATATTTGTTTAATAAAGTGAAATATTATGTGAATCAAGTCAAAATACTACAAGAATAGGATAATTATTTTACAAAATTAAGTTGTATTTTCAGACAAATAAAATTGGGAATACCGTTGTCCTTCACAATTTTGTGGTTTGATGATCGCTCCCTCGCTTTCTCACTTTTTTCCCCCCAGAAATTAATTGATTAATAATTGCTGTTTTGTGGTAGACCAGGGTCAATTATTAGTTAAAACATACTGAAATGCAAGTAATACTTAGTATTCTGGTCACTAAGCGGCAATGTCACGTTACATTTCCTCACCTTACACTCGATGTTGCCAGCCATCGAGGCAGTGAAAAAATGTTCACCACTCATTCCGTGTGGAAGTGGTAAGGTTTGTTTTTGTTCACCATGTCATTTGAAACCGTTTTTAAAGTTCTATAATTAATTTGTTCATTCTTATGAAGCTTACTGGTTAGCTCGCTAGCTTGCTAATTAGCGGCCGTCTCGAGTGCCTCCAGCATAAGAGTTGTGCTTTGCGTTGTAAACAAAGAATAATAAGAGTTTAATAGTGGCTGTAGGCATGTTATTTCATGTCTACAGGGATCTAGTAATGTTAAAAACTGCATTTAGAAAGTTATTAACAGGTTTTCTATGGTCTATATATATATATATATATTTAACATTTATTAACACTGAATTCTATATAACCAATAATCGTGATAAACGAGGGATGACTGTAATTCTAGAATTGCAATATTGTGAGCAAAAACAAAAACAAAGTGGTATTATCACAAGAACACCTAGTTTTATTTAAAAAATATATATTTTTAAGAAAAATTATTATGCAAATAAAGTCAAACATTTCAAAGAATTAAAGTGCGAATTTTACAAGAAGTTGCAATTTTATGACAATGAAGCTGCCATTTTTTTGAAATAGAAAAATGATTTTGAAATATAAATCAGCTAGAGCCACAGCAGAAGGAGAGAGAGCCGTATCTCACTCCGGAGCTGTGGGTTGCAAACCCCTGCCATAGGCTAATGAAAAAAATTGGGCATATTCTAGCCACGCCCATTAAAGTTGTCTAAATGACAAGTGGACGTCTATATTGGGCTTCAGTTGGAACTGTGTTGACATAGGCAATGAATGGCCTTTAAGGTTCTCTTGGAAAGCTAAGTGCTCGTAAAATGTTACAGTAAAACCATCTTCATGAGGTTCTTATCTTTCTTACCACCTGAAGTGGCATTCTTCTCCCTCACCCTTTGTTGCCACGCAGAGTTCACGGCAGTAGTCACCTATTGGCCAATAAAACCACTGGACTGTCAGCCTTACTCACTGTTATTTTTTACAGTGGTTATCTTATTTTTATACTTGTGTGACTGTTAAGAGTTGATTAAATTTGTTACAGTTGTGCCTCGTTTATCATGGTTGACTGATTCCAGACCAGCTTAGGCATAGAAGTCTGGCTAATGACTATGACTAAATACAGTTTTTAACATTATTAGAGCCCTGTAGACATGAAATGACACCCCTTTAGTCACCTTTACACTCCTACTATTCCTTGTTTACACCTCCTTGTGCAACTCTAATGCATAGGCTACAGGGTCACTGCAGGGACATAACAGACGCACATTGCCAGCATAGCAAGATACCAAGCTAACTAGTTAGACTCTCTAATGTACAGTTAAGTTTCTAAAAGTTAAGAAAGTGTTTCAAATGGAGTGGGGAAGAAGGACAAAAAAGCCAAAAACTTTTTTTCACTCGGTCATGTCGGACATGTGGCTGACTAATTCCAGTTTCAAGGTAATCTAATCCAATGTCATGTCTCAACAATGTAACATTAAAGACACCACAATACTGCATTTTGTCTGTCAATATGTTTTAACCATTAATAGACCAAAGTCAACCACAAAACAGCAATCATGTTTTAATTTTTGAAAACCAATGTTTGAACTACACGACTGTATAAACTTTCTAATGGGGTCGGTTTGACCTTGGAACAGATTCTTTTTATTTTCATTAATTCCTATGGGCACGTCAGTTAGTGCAGTAATGGAGTTCGCGCAGGGCCATTCTCTTCTATTAGTTTGTATTTTTGGGAATGGGAGCTATTAGATGTTATGAATGTGTTAGGGGTGGGTTGGGGGGGGGGTGCTTTAATCACAAACAAAATAGCAATGACGATGATAAGTGAAGGCAGGAATTTGACAGGAAGTTCAAATGTGATGCTCTATATTTAGATATGACTATTTTTAGCTGTCCTCTGTGTATTTAAAAGAGAAATTATACACTCCCTACTTCCTGCTTTCACTCAACAACATAGAGCGCATACTACACAGGACAGAAAGCAGGCATGCTTCTTTGTCAAGTCCGCTCAATGACGTTCTTGTTATACTGCATGCAACAAATATCTTCATAGCTCAGCATCAGGAGAGAACATGACCAGCACATGTAACTACATACGACTGCTGCAGAACTCCTACATATACAACTATAACATGCAGAACTGGACACATTGACCTAGACCACATAGCAACATGAACACCTGGTATGACGACGCAGAGACCATAGACACATAGAACTAGAACAGGTGAACATATGGAACAGGGACGCATACACTTGTCATGAGCACATAATCAATCAATGTGTCAATGCTCTAACACCAGCACAGAACACACATAGACCACATGGACACAAATGTGAAGATAAAACATGGCCACAGTGTAACGGAGTACTCAGTATATGAATACATAGAACTGAACACACACCAACAACACAGCAATGAACACATAGAATTTGGACCCACTTTAACATATAAATGGCAAAACAGCCCAAAAACATGTACATATGCAATATGAACATAGAGAACACGGACACGTGATGTCATTAGCTATGGAAACAGAGCTAAAGGCAAACCTAGACATTAAACTACAACACAACCCAGGGACACAAAACTAGCAGACATAAACCATGAACATACAGAGCATAGACACCAAAAATGTCAGAAGACTTTGTGAATCTTTCCATGGCTCGAATCATGTAGCTGGCTGAAAAGAACACTTCATATAATCATTGCTGCCCCCTGCTGCCAGAATAGTGAAATGTATGACATAGTCATTGTTATTTTATCAAATTATATATGTTTTTATATCATTATTATATATCTCACACTTTAAGTAATGTACTGTATAATTTCAGTAATTAATTGATATTTTAATTAATTGAGAGTTTTATTTATTCCTTTGACTTGGGGAAAAAAACATATTTCATAGACTAAATTAAATTGAATTAATCACAAAAGCATTTAAATGTAATTTAAAAAAAAATATCAAGTATCTTAAAACGCATAATTTATGGAAAGCGTATGAATTAATTCATTTAATTAGCTTAAAAATGATGGTTGAATGTCACATTTAATTATTTGTTATTATTTTACAGATAATCTTTTTTTATCCAAATAAGAATAAATGTGTTAAAGTAAATTCATTCATCAATTTAATTGTGAAATATCTGTATTCATTTAATTGATATAAACAATTTCAAAAAATAATTATGGTTATACCGTATTTAATGTTTAATCTTATTAATGGAGAATTACTTCTTTTATTATTAGGGACGGGCCGCACGGTGGCTGAGTGGCTAGCACATTGGCCACACAGTCAGGAGATCTGGAAGACCTGGGTTCAAATCTCCGTTGGGCATCTCTGTGTGGAGTTTGCATGTTCTCCCCGTGCGTGTGTGGGTTTTCTCCGGGTACTCCGGTTTCCTCCCACATTCCAAAAACATGCATGTTAGGTTAATTGGCTACTCTAAATTGTCCATTAGAGTATGAATGTGAGTGTGAATGTTTGTTTGTCTATATGTGCCCTGCGATTGACTGGCGACCAGTCCAGGGTGTACCCCGCCTCTCGCCCAAAGCCAGCTGGGATAGGCTCCAGCATCCCCGTGACCCTGATGAGGATAAGCGGTATAGAAAATGAATGAATGAATGAATGATTATTAGGGACATCCAATATTGCCTTTTTTTGCCAATATCTGATATGCCAATATTGCCTAACTCTCAATTTTCGATTAAAATATCAACCAACACTGATATGTGCAACATCACTTATCTATTGTCGTGGAGTTAACACATCTAATGTATCTAATGGATACAGTATCCGCAATTAGCTTCTCAGCATGGCTGTAAACAACACCGTAAAACATCTGAGAAGTACTTGTGATTAGGCGTGGCAAAGCGTGGCATGATGAACTCCACAAGTTTGGTGAATTCGGCGTTTTGCGTGATAAAGAAGGGCTGGTTATCCAGTGCGATACACATTATTTTTTGATTGATGGCTTTTGCCGTGGGAAGTGGAGGTATTCAAGGAAGAAGTCTTGGTTCCGCACTTGTATAACAAACGCTTTGCAGTCATTGCAAATTGCAAGTTTAATATCCGAAGGAGACACCACAGGCATAACGTTAGTCAGGCAAGAGTGAGCAAGCTTGTTACTGCAGCTACCGCTTGTCGACATGCTTCAGACACAATTTGATGAGGGCTCCATTTGCGCGCAGGTAAATATCTCCGTTGTACGAGAGCCCAAAGGCCTATATACAGCAGTTTCGGTTTTCATTATAGGGAAGAAAAGCTGATACCGATATATATTATGCGAGTACCAGGCATCCCTATTAATCATTTATTCACTCATTATTTTACATGTATTCTTTTAATCAAAAGATTAATATTTATAAGTAGCTGCTCTATACAGTAGGAGTCCAAAACTCAATACAAAGGCCCACAAATGAGTATAATAGGTCTCAAAGGTCTCTGAAAAGTGGTTTTCGTCTGGGAACTCTCCCAGACAGGTCGTTTTTGCCCAGTGTCTTTCTTATGGTGGAGTCATGAACACTGACCTTAACTGAGGCAAGTAAGGCCTGCAATTCTTGTTGTTCAAATGTTGTTGTGGTGTCTTTTGTGACCTCTTTTCTGACGCTTTTGGGGTAATTTTGGTTGGTGGACCACTCCTGCTCCTCCCCAGAGCCACCACCTTATCTTGGTGGAGAAGTTTGCCTGTCCCAATGATCCTAGGAGCTAAGTTGTCGGGGCCTGTCATGCCCCTGGTAGGGTCATGCATGACAGGGACCAGACAGAGAGTGGCTCAAAAGACCCTGATGATGATTAAAAACATTGGACTTCGTTTTCCCTCGCCCGGACGCGGGTCACCGGGGTCCCCCAATGGAGCCAGGCCTGGAGGTGGGGCACAATGGCGAGCGTCTGGTGGCTGGGCCTGCACACATGAAGCCTGGTCAGGCACAGCCCTAAGGTAACATGGGTCCCCCCTCCCATAAGCTCACCACTCATAGGAGGGGCCAAAGAGGTCAGTTGCTAAGTGAGCTTGGTGCCGGCCAGAGGCGGAGGCCTTGGTGGTCCGATCCTCGGTTACAGAAGCTACTTGTCGGTACGTAGAATGTCACCTCTCTGGCGGGGAAGGAGCCTGAGCTGGTGCATGAGGTGGAGAAATTCCGGCTAGATATAGTCGTACTCACCTCAACGCACAGCAAGAGCTCTGGAACCATTCTTCTTGAGAGAGGCTGGACTTCAATCCCCTCTGGTGTTGCCGGCAATGAGAGGCGACAGCAATTCTTGTTGCCCCCCGGCTCCAAGCCTTCACGTTGGAGTATAACCCGGTAAGCGAGAGGGTAGTTTACCTACAACTTCGGGTGAGGGTGTCGCGTTTCGCTCGGCGCGGCATGGTGTAACGGCCCCGAGGATGCAGAGACCTGGACGTCAGGCAGGTAGGTTGCAAAGCAGCGGCAGGAACAAAGCAACGATACGACAGGAGGGAAAAAGTAACAACTGACAATGAGCCGACGCCCGACTGGCGCACGCACCCGAACATAAATAGCAGGGAAAACAGGTGCACGTAATTAACCGAGTGAAGAAATTAGGATATGGCCCAGAAACACATGAAAACCAAAACTGTCACAATGACAAACATACTGATCGTGACAGTACCCCCCGTCAAGGTCGGATCCCAGACGTCCTAAAAGTCCAACCGTCACAAGAAGTCGGGAAGGGTGACAGGAGGTCAGGTGGTGGGTCGCCGGCAGAACCCCTCCGGCGGTCGGCCGGGAAGGAGACCAAGTGAGGCCGGCGAGACGCCTCCGGGGGTCGGCCGGGGCGACAACGCAGGCGAGGCCGGTGAGACCCCTCTGGGGGTCGCCCGGGGCGACGACGCAGGCGAGGCCAGCGAGACCCCTCTGGGGGTTGACCGGAGCGCAGCCTAAGCAGGACTGGAACCTTGGGCGTTGCTGAAAGCGCAGGAACGCACTGCGCCGTGGGAGGCGCAACAGGAACGCACTGCGCCGTGGGAGGCGCAACAGGAATGCACTGCGCCGTTGGAGGAGCGACAGGAACGCATTGCGCCGTGGGAGGCGCGACAGGAACGCACTGCGCCGTGGGAGGCACGACTGGAACGCACTGCGCCGTGGGAGGCGCGACTGGAACGCCCAGCGCCGTGTGAGGCGGCACTGGAACGCCCAGCGCCGTGTGAGGCGCCACTGAAGGCACTGGAGCCGACGCCCTGGGAGGCGCCACAAGAGGCACTGGAGCCGACGACTGGGAGGCGCCACAGGAGGCACTGGAGCCGACGCCCTGGGAGACGCCACAGGAGGCACTGGAGTAGACGCCCTTTGGAGGTGCTACAGGAGGACTGGGACCGACGCTCTGGGAGGCACCACAGGAGGGACCGGGGCCGACGCCCTGGGAGGAGGGACTGGAAGGCCCGGGTCCGGCGACCTGGGAGGCGCCACAGGAGGCACGACTGGGATTGACGCCATGGGAGGCACAACAGGATCGGCTGCCGCCGGGGGGAACTGATGCTGGCGGGCGATTGGCGGAAACCTGCAGCGGGGGGCGAAGGCTGCCGAGAATAAGGAGTCGGTGGCGTCCTGCAGTGAGGCACGGCTATCGGCGGCTGTTGGGCTGCTGAAGCCGACGAGAGCTGCCTCGGACGTGGAGTGGGTGGAGTCCTGCAGCGAGGTGCCGGTGTCGGCAGCGGCTGCACGTCCTACACAGCCAGACAGGATGTACTAGCCCCCCTTCCCGAAGGCGGATCCCAGACGCCGTCCTCGTCCGCCCCAGGAACCAGGGAAGGGTGGAGGCAGGCTTGGAGGAGAGCATGTGATTCACCCCGTCGACGTCTCCGGGTCGGCACCGCCGGGTTTCTCCGACGCCGGCGGGGTGTGCGTGGCGGGTCCCAGCCACACCCACGCCATCTGAGTCAGCGTGCCGTTTGGCCCCCACACCTTGTCCTGCAGCTCTTCGGGTGTGAAATTAGCCGATTCCTTTTCCATGGCTTTAAAAATCTGGATCATCCAGAAATCGCTCTCCGCGAGGTCGTCTTCATCTGGTCGGCTCATTCTGTCACGTTTTGCTCTGCGCGGCATGGTGTAACGACCCCGAGGATGCAGAGAGCTGGACGTCAGGCAGGTAGGTTGGAGGAATCTTTAATAATAATGCTGCAAAGCAGCGGCAGGAACAAAGCAGCGATACGGAAGGGGGGAAAAGTAACAACTGACAATGAGCCGACGCCCGACTGGCGCATGCACCTGAACATAAATAGCACGGAAAACAGGTGCAAGTAATTAACCGAGTGGAGAAATTAGGAAACGGCCCAGAAACACATCAAAACCAAAACTGTCATGATGACAAAAATACAGATCGTGACAGAGGGGACGGGTCCTGACTGTTGTTTGTGCTTATGCACCAAACAGCAGTTCAGAATACCCACCCTTTTGTGGAGTTCTTAGAGGAAGTACTAGAGAGTGCTCCCTCAGGGGATTCCCTTGTTCTACTGGGTGACTTCAACGCTCATGTTGGCTGCGACAGTGAGACCTGGAGAGGTGTGATTGGGAGGAACGGCCCCCTGATCTTAACCCGAGCGGTGTTTTGTTATTGGACTTCTGTGCTCGTCAAGCATTGTCTATAATGAACACCATGTTCAAGCATAAGAGTGTTCACATGTGCACTTGGCACCAGCACACTCTGGGCTGAAGTTCGATGATTGACTTTGTGGTTGTGTCGTCGGACTTGCGGCCACATGTTTTGGACACTTGGGTGAAGAGAGGGGTGGAGCTGTCAACCAATCACCACCTGGTGGTTAGCTGGTTCCGATGTTGGGGGAGGATGCCGGTCAGACCTGCCAGACCCAAACGCATTGTGAGGGTCTGCCGGGAACGTCTGGCAGAGTCTCCTGTCAGAAGGAGTTTCAACTCCCACCTGCGGGAGAGCTTTGACCAAGTTTCGAAGGAGGCAGCGGAAATTGAGTCCGAGTGGCCGATGTTTTGTGCCTCCATTGTCGATGCGGCTGATCGGAGCTGTGGCCGTGAGGTGGTCGGTCCCAGAACTCGTTGGTGGACACCAGCGGTGAGGAATCCCGTCAAGCTGAAGAAAGAATCCTATCAGGCCGTTTTGGCCCATGGGACTCTATAGGCAGCTGACAGGTACCGGCAGGCCAAGCAGTCTGCGGCTCTGGCAGTCACTGAGGCAAAAACTCGGACATGTGATGAGTTCCAGGAGGCCATGGAAAACGACTCCCGGATGGCTTCAAAGAGATTCCGGTCCACCATCCGTCGTATCAGGAAGGGGAAGCAGTGTGACAGTCAACACCGTGTATGGTGGGGACGGTGTACAGCTGACCTCCACTCGAGATGTTGTGGACCGGTGGAGGGAATACTTTGAAGACCACCTCAATCCCACCGACACGTCTTCCAACATGGAAGCAGTGCCCGGGGACTCCTATCTCTGGGGCTGAGGTTAACGACGTGGTCAAAAAGCTCCTTGGTTCCATGGCCCCGGGGGTGGATGAGATCCGCCCGGAGTTCCTTAAGGCTCTGGATGCTCTGGGCGTGTCTTGGTTGACACGACTCTGCAGCATCGCGTGGACATCGGGTTCGGTGCTCCTGGACTGGCAGACCTGGGTGGTGGTCTCACTTTTCAAGAAGGGGGACCGGAGGGTGTGTTCTAACTATCGTGGGATCACACTCCTCATCCTTCCCGGTAAGGTCTATTCAGGGGTTCTGGAGAGGAGGATCCGCCGGATAGTCGAATCTCGGATTCAGGAGCAGTGTGGTTTTACCCCTGGTCGTGAAACTGTGGACCAGCTCTATACTCTCGACAGGGTCCTTGAGGGTGCATGGGAGTTTGCCCAACCCGTCTACATGTGTTTTGTGGACTTGAAGAAGGCATTGGACCGTGTTCCTCTGGGAATACTGTGGGGAGTGCTCCGGGAATATGGGGTATCGGACCACCTAATCCAGACGGTTCGTTCCCTGTATGACCGGTGTCAGAGTTTGGTTCGCATTGCCGGCAATAAGTCAGAACCGTTTCCAGTGAGAGTTGGACTCCGCCAGGGCTGCCCTTTGTCACCGATTCTGTTCACTACTTTTATGGACACAATTTCTAGGCGCAGCCAGGGCGTTGAGGGGTTTGAGTTTGGTGGCCACGGGATTCGGTCTCTGTTTTTTGCAGATGACGTGGTCCTGCTGGCTTAATCGAGCAGTGACCTTCAACTCTCACTGGATCGGTGAGAGTGTGAATCCCATTGTGAAGGGGCTGGGTTGAGAATCAGCACCTCCAAATCTGAGTCCATGGTTCTCGCCCGGGAAAGAGTGGAGTGCCATCTCGGGGTCGGGGATGAGGTCCTGCCTCAAGTGGAGGACCTCGCGGTCTTGTTCACAAGTGAGGGAAGGATGGAACGTTAGATTGACAGGCGGACTGGTGCAGTGTCTGCTGTGATCCGGACTCTGCACCGGTCTGTCGTGGTGAAGAGAGAGCTGAGCCGAAAGGCAAAGCTCTCAATTTACCGGTCGATCTTTGTGCCTACCCTCACCTATGGTCATGAGCTTTGGGTAGTGACCGAAAAGACAAGACAAGTGACCTCGGATAAGCGGAAGAAAATGGATGGAAGGATGGACCATTCCTGAGAAGGTTCACCACTGTTCCATGCTTTTGCCATTTGTGGATTATGGCTCTCACTGTGATTCACTGGAGTCCCAAGCTTAGGAATGGCTTTACCTTTTCCAGACTGATAGATCTCAATAAATCTCAGTTATGCTCTAACAGGGGGGGAATTTTCTATTATATAAAGCTATGTAGGTTTGGATTTATTTTTTGTCCCATAATAAAAGTTTCATTTAAAAACTGTATTTTGTGTTCAGTTAAGTTGTCATTGACTAATATTTGAATATGTTTGCTGACATGAAACATTTTAGTGTGACAAACATGCAAAAAAAAAAAAAAAAATTAGGAAGGTTGCAAACACTTTTCACTCCACTGTATATGTACTCACTTTTGTGGGGTGCTATATAATTAATAACAAAAATCATTTACATTTAAAATTCATGTATCTAATACATTCACTCAGGTTTCATTTATTTTTTTAAACGTGTTTATTGAGCCAATCAAAAAAATCTATACTGCACAACATGGAAATTAAATGTTCAATATATACTGTACATTCTTTTAAAGCAGTACAAAACACATTGCGTTTATATAAAACTGAAAATGTTCAATATGAACGTATATGAACATAATATTGCAGTGTTCCTTTAATCAAACAAACAAAATATTCTCCATTGTCATTTAAATATGCTAAAAATGTAAGAGCATCACAGTACAGAATCACATGTACAGAATAGTAGAACATGGTTAAATGGAAGGAACAGAGCAAGAACTAACTACAATAAATTAAAATATAAACACAATTGTTTTTTGCAACCATTTTTGCTCCTACGGCTATTTTCCACAAACATCAAGTATAAATGTCAAAACACTCAACTTGAATACAAACGTTATTACATTTATTTTTGGAAACTCATGAAAAAACATTTACACACACACTGTTATTTGTGTTAGACAATGTCTATGATGACAATGATGCTGCTGTCATTTAAACATGTTACTTGGCTTCCATTAGTCTGAGGGCAGAATATCCATTCATCCATCTTCTATGACACTTATCCTCAACCAGGGTGGTGGGGGTATGCTGGAGCCTATCCAAGCTGACTTTGAGGAAGAGGCGGGGTACACCCTGGACTGGTCGTCAGTCATTTGTAGATTTGTAGGGCTAACAACAGTCATTTGTAGATAAACAACCATTCACACTCACATGCACACCAATTGACAATTTAGAGTCACCAATTACCGGAACATGTTTTTGGAAAGCGGGAGGTAACCGGAGAAAACCCATTGACGCATGCACGCATGGGGAGAACATGCAAAATCCACATACAAATGCCCAAGATTCAAACCCAGATCTTACAGACAGTTGACCCACCATTGTAGCGCTAATATAATTTGTTTGCTGCCTCAATGTTGGCATAAGATGTACTGTTTTATTTACCTGCTTCGGACTGGTTATAGGCTCCAGCATATTCGCGACCCAAGTGAGGATCAGCAGAAAAGACAATGGATGGATGGATTTGTTAGACGTAGTTACATATAGGCCTCTCTTAGCACGTTAGTGAGACCTGAGCAGACTGATCGCTGTAACTGTACCACCTCGCTTCTGGCCTTGCATTCGTCTGTTATCACAACCATTGGATCTGACCTGATGTGCCTTGGACTTGCTCCTGCACTCGAGTAGAAGACAAGTCCCTGCAGTTGTGTATCAGTCTTCCTGGTACATTAAATTGTCAAGAGTGAGTGATCATCTCAGAGACTTATTTGGAACCATTAAAGATAACAAAACAAAAGCGACAAAAACTAACTTCTAACTTCAAAACTAACTGATTCTTACTGGTTAGAGCAGGGGTTGGCAACCTTTATTATTAAAAGAGCCATTTTGCCCCCTTGCCCAATAAAGAAAAGAAAAATTTTCTGTAGCAGCAAAACATAGCAGGCTCTCGTTTTCTAGACCAGGTGCAAGTGAGGCGCACCTTCCCTTGCACCTCGCTAATGGGCCTTTCTTAGGCAAATTTTGCAATTTTGTGCAAGGTGCGGCTTGGCGTAAATATGCCTCCATTCCCTCCTACCGGCGCAAGTGGCAAAGAGGGAGGAGAGAAGGCATGACTAGGTTTAATACAGCCGGGTCAAACCTTTACCAAACAAATAAGCTCCTCTCCTCACCTTTAAATACAGTTTCATTGAATATGGATGAAGACAGCGGAAGACGGCCAAACTTCTCCTAGACGGAAAGTGACGTAAGGTAAGCATTTTTTCCCCACTAATAAAGACTTTTGTATTTAGTAACCTATATTTGTAATATGAATATGAAATATAATATGTATATGTAATATGAATAAACAAAGACTATGCATAACAGGGATGAATCCGAAGCAACTGTTTGTAAAAGACACATTGCCAAGCTTGTGGTCTGGCCCCTGTCACTTGTGTTTGCAAGTGAGATTAACTTGAATTACCCAATTCACTAAGATCATTTTTGCAATTCTCGGTTACACCATCAAAGATGTCGATACGTTTGATTAACCGTTTACTTGCAATTAACCACATCCATATCAGGCTTGGTTATATTAACGGTTTGCTTACTGCGACATCTGTCATGTCTCAAAGAACACACTAAATGAAACTAAATGAACACACTTTTTCTCATTGGTGTTTACGGTTATTTCCACTGGTCCGCGGGACCACAGGTAAATTGGAGTGTTAGTCAGAGGTCGAGACTCAATGCCCAAACCTACTCATGTGGTTCTGGGGTGGTAATAATGGATAATAAATAAAAGAGGAGTCACGAAAGCTCACTGACAGATTTATACAGATTTGTGAAATATATTTGTGAGAGATTTTGTGTACATTGAAAATATTTTACATTTTGAGTTCAGTTCATGAAAAATGGAAGCAAAAACAAAAGCGTTGCGATTATATTTTTGTTGAGTGTAAAAGGCAACATTGGCTTAATTAAAGTCACATAAAAATACAATAGTACAGGTGGTCCTCTGGTTACTGCCTTCCAAGTTAGGGCATTTCGTGATTACAAATATTTTCCCATAAAGTCATTAAAAACGTAATATTGGTCCTGCACCCTCCAAGATTGCAGATAAACAGTGTGTTCCAAACGCTTATTAATTACCTTTTGCACTTAATTGTTCCCAAGCAGAAGGCTTCCGTTGGAAATACACCAAGAAAAAGAAAAGCCATTACCATGGAAGTAAAAATGAACAAGGAAAAACACAGAACAATTTTGGCTGCCGTTTTGTTCTCTGTTCAACTGTGGCAACCATTCTTCAGGATATTGAAAAATCTGCTAGTTTGACATCAAAAGTAATAACTACGTGTGCAGTGGTCTTATTACTCGCTTGAAGACAATTTTTATTTTAACCTTATTTAGATATGGCCTTCATGTTTTCTGTGTACAGTGTGATTGACTTAACTTATATCACAGTCTAGGAACGGACCTCATTCGTAACCCGGAGACCACCTGCAGTCCATTTAAGCAGAAACATGAGAGAATGTCTTTGGTTTAGTGTAAATTTAACATGCAAAAAACAGTAATTAGGTAGAGATCACTTAGGCAGTTCAGTGTTTGGGATAGTCTCTGAGATCTGGGGCACTCTGTTGGGGCGTCCGTAGTAGTCTCCACCTGCATTTTGCCTAAAAATGATACATTAAGTTATATATATTTATGTGTGTGTGTATATGTACCATCATTTCCGGTGTATAGGCCGCTAATCTTGTGACAACCTCAATGACAGAAGTACTACTAATCGTTTCAATACTGTGCCACTGCGAGTCAGTGAGGAAACAGTAGTTCTTTGGCAGGAGCCAATCATGAGCTAGAAGGAAACTCACTACAAGCTTGTCAACCCATCGGAAATCACGCGTCCTTACTCACTATAACAGTCTCACTTAGTGTGTCAAAGATTTGTGGGTTGGTAAGCTCGTTCTGAGTTTTCTCATAGCTCATGATTGGCTCCATAATATGCTATTTAATTCCATTCCATTTTCCTCCGCTTATTCGGGTCGGGGGGGCAGCAGTTTCAGTAGGGAAGTACAGACTTCCCGGTCCCCGGCGACCTCTTCCAGCTCCACTGGGAGGACACCAAGGCGTTCCCAGGCCAGCTGTGAGACATAGTCCCTCCAGCGTGTCCTAGGTCTTCCCCGGGGCCTTCTCCCGACTGGGCATGCCCAAAACCCGGGAGGCATCCGGACTAGATGCCCGAGCCACCTCAACTGGCTCCTCTCAATATGAAGGAGCAGCGGCTCTACTCTGAGCTCCTCCCGGATGGCCGAGCTCCTATACTATTTCAGTTCAACTTATATATGAACTAATATGTTTTTCGCTATACAGTATATACACCGGAAATTACAGTGTGTGTTTGTGTATATATACACTGCTTGGCCAAAAAAAAAGCCGCCACCTAGATTTAACAAAGCAAATAGGTATGAGGTTTCTGCAGTTGGTCAGGTCTAGGCTCAGCAACAGTATGTGCTCGAAGAATGAGGTCAGCTGACTACTTGAATATACTGAATGGGCAGGTTATTCAATCAATGGTGTTTCTTCTTCCCTGATGACACGGGCATATTCCAAGATGAAAATGAGTGGTAGGGAGCATGAAATATAATTTTCACACATGGACCCCAGACATTAACCCCATTGAGAATCTTTAGGATGTGTTGGAGAAGGCTTTGCGCAGCGGTCAGACTCTACCATCATCAATGCATGGTCTCTGTGAAAACTTAATGCAACACTGGATAAAAATAAATATTGTGACATTGCAGAAGCTTATCAAAACAATGCCACAGCGAATGCGTGCTGTAATCAAAGCTAAAGGCGGTAAAATGAAATATTAGAGTGTATGACCTTTTTTTTTTGGCCAGGCATTGTGTGTGTGTGTGTGTGTGTGGGGGGGGGGTGTATATAAATATATATATATATATATGTGTGTGTGTGTGTGTGTACAGTATACATACATACATACATATATATATATATATATATATATACATATATATATATATATACATATATATACATATATATATATACATATATACATATATATATATACATATATACATATATATATATATATATATCGCGGGGGCAGCAGCTTTCCTTACTGAAGCTGCTGCCCCCGCGACCCGGACCCACATAAGCGGTGGAAAATGGATGGATGGATGGATACATATATACATACATATATATATATATATACACATATACATATATACACATATATATACATACATATACACATATATATAGACATACATATACACATATATATACATACACATATATACACATACATATACACATACATATACACATATATATACATAAATATATATATAGCCTATAATGTATGTACATATACTGTATCAGTGGCAATCGCACTAAGACTGCAAGAAAAGCTCAGTTACCCCTAAATTGTCTCAAAAAAGTGGTGAAATACTGCTCTGTGTACATTTAATTGACTAATTATGCGCTAGAATACCTTCATCTTTTATCACATGACTTCCTTCCTTCATTCATCACTTCATTCATTTGATAGTTTAAGCCAGTGGTTCTCAGTTATTTTCTGTCCCCCCCACACACTAATGTACATGCCAAACAATAGTATTTTATATTCATTTATAACCTACAAGGCATGCTGGGGATTTTTCCTGTTAATATAGTATCTTATTCTGTTATTATTATTATTTAATATTAACTTATGGATAACAATTAGATTTCTAATGGAGGCCATAACATCGCATCCTTAAAGCTGATGTTTGAAAACTGCTTCTTCACAGTTTGGATATTTATATTTTGGATAAGATTTTGGATATTTCGCATCAACTTTCTGAGAAGGCATGCCACTGTGGTTTCTGACCTACCAGTGAGACCCGGCAGCTTTCCTTAACTATCTGTCCCTTCATCGTGTTCCTTTTGGCACCACGGCTTTGTGTTTTTCCCCTGGACTTTATTAAGACGACATTTTATTCCTCCCATCTGCCTCTCCTCTCTGCATCTAGGACCCATAAATATAAAACCGAATAATGCCATCTGCAATGTTGGAAGTAAATCGTCGAAATATGACTTAACTAATTTCAGCTGAATTGTCTGATATTTGGGTCAATACCGGAGGCGCATGTTACTTTATGCACCTGGGTAAACTTTATATATGTGAAAATTAATCGGACGTACTGGTGGTAACTGTTGTTGCGGATGTCTCGAGCCTTGAGGGCCAACTTGGAGATGCCCATGCCTGCTGGCATCCTGTCTGGGTATCGAACGCTGAGCCGGTTGCCCATCAGCTCAAAGCCCTGGTGAGAGGTGAGCCTATTCATTAGTATAATACAAAAAGCTTTGTTAGAAGTATTTAACTATGTAATGATGGAACTAACGTGAAATCTGTGTATGGCTTCTTGGCAGCTCTCCTGTTGTGTGAAGTTGATGAAAGCGCATTGTTTGTAGGTAAGGAGCTTGATGCTGTGAATAAAGCCAGCACTGCAGAGGAGGACAATTACTATCATTATGACAACATAAATATCAAGTGTATAGTAGTTGTTTTGGCCGTTTTTTGTTTTGTTGGTCTAACTTGCTGAACAGCTCGTTGAGGTTCCACTCAGTCACTGAAACACTCACGTTCCCCACCCAGATTGGGAACAGCTCCCTGTTGGAAGAAGAAACATAATTACCTCCACCAAGCACATTTATAAAATGGTGGTGCAGTAGGTAGTTTTCATTTATACAGTGGATCCCTACACATTCACACACTGTGCATTCACAGCCTTGAATATTTTTGTAGATTTTTGTTCATAAAAAATTATGGGTTTTTTTCTCCAAATATATGTCATTCACCAGAGGTCGGTAACAGCTGCTAAAGATGCTCAATATTCTGCTTTTTACCAATATATGATATGCCAATATTGTACAGCACTTCTTTACAGATACCAATATCAACTGATGCTGATATTGACACCAGATCCTTCTTCAAACCAGATGTTCTCAATTATTTTCTGTCATACCGCCACTGGGGTACAGAAATGTTTTTCCGCTCCCTTGATTTGAAATACTTGTGAGAAAAAGATCATATTTACTGTACTCGAAACTGCAACCAGCAAAATGCAACAAAATAGAAAGCAGTGAAGCATACAAGCATTTATTCAAAAGTCAAACTGCATGCTGAGTACAACAAATTCAAACATGTTGACAGGTCTGCACCCACGTTCCCTCTAAACTGCGCGTGTGCGCAATCGCGCCCTGAAATAAATGCTGCTTAACTCGTATTATGGCGAAATGCAACACGAACTCATCAAGCCCAAGTAAAACAAGCGATGATTTTAAGGTTGACTGACAAAGTATGTGCACACAGAAGAAAAAGAGATGAAACTAGGTGATATTTTTTTCTTTTTCCATTGAGAAAGGGTTGGTTTATAAAACATGCTGCAAAGCCAAAGTAGAAAGCCAGTTTTTTGAGTGAAAAGTGTGGCATGAATGCATTGTGTGGCGTTAACTGTGCATTTTTTACTGCGTTTTACTGCTTTTAAAAAGTAGTAAATTGTTGTAAAATTGATAACGAGATCATTCGTTTTTTCCCAGGTATTAAATTGGTGGGTCATTTACTTACAAAGGTTTGGGGACCCCGGAGGCCTCAACTGCAGAGTCCAGTGTTGACGGTCTGATTCCCGACATGTTCAGTTCACTTGAACGTAAATCGTTTAGCACCTCCCGTGCTTTCTGGACTGTGCTGTGTAGAAGTAAGGCGTTGGTGCACTGCGTCTGCGTGAAGCCACCCTCCTGGATGAAAAAGGTACCTTTTGACACCACCCTTCCATTTATTATTGCTCATCTGGTGATTCAATTACAGCCTGAAACGCACCATTAGCTGCATTATCTGCTCTTTCATCATTTCCTGGGAAGCTTCAATACAGTTGTTGTCCAGGTGAAGAACTTCCTGGAAGGCCTGTGCAGCCTCCTCGTGTCTCTGGCATGAGAAAAACATATAATTTTCTCAAATAGGTGAGTAGATGCCACACCTCAAATAGAGACCATCAGGAGCAAAAACAGCTGGTTGTGCTCATTAAGGGGCTGAAACTGCCTTTGAGACTTTTGCTTGCTGAGAAACACTCTATTTCCCTCAAATAGCACCTGCTGGATTAGACGCCATACCCTGCCAAATAGACGCCTATGGTTAAAAAAAAAAAATAGGAACAAAAACTTGGCAGGGGCAGTGATGATGTTCATTCATTAAGAATATTAACATGTTAAAATACAAATAAAAGAAGACAAAGAAACAAATAAAATTGCCACTAGGGGTAGTGATTACTTTTGATATGACTGTTGACTTGTAAAGAAATACTCTATTTCCTCAAATAATGGCCTCTGTTCTAGTGGACACCATCCTCCACCAAGTAGATGTCTCCACATCAAAAAAAAAAAAGGCGTTCTCTACTAGGGGCAGAGATACATTCTTTTTCATCAAATAAAGGTCACTTACTACTTGACAATGTACCCATAGCATATTAAATAAAGTTGGCAGTACACAGCATAAATAATCACCTTTAAACCGGCCAAAGCCCGTCCCTTTCTAAAAAAGCCTTTAGTCCAGCCTGGGCACAAGTTCAGTGATACCTCAGCGTCGGCCAGAGCCTTCTCGTATTTCTTCAGCTTCTCAAAACAGAAAGAACGATTTCCATAGAACCTTAAAAGCAAAGCAGTGTTATGTAAATATATATAGCATATATTCACAAAATGTGATGATTTTCCTAACTAAAGATGGAAAATCTGAAAATCAATACTTTTAAACCTAATAAATACTATACTAAACAGACTATTATTAAAATATGTTTTACCACTGTCTAATGAAAAGCATGTGTTGCCATTTTTTCTTTGCGTGTATATATATATATTTACACACAAAATTACAGATATACTCGTATATTAAATGTGACGATAAATGTGTTAGTTTTTATATAGAAAATCAGATATATGATGTATAGATGTATAATATTCAAACATAAATTTAAAACATTGTAAAGTTAGTGATCTTACTTGTACTCCGTAGGATTGTACTGGATAGCTTTAGTAAAATTCTGCACAGCTGCCTCAAACTGCCCGGCACTAGCACAGCCATTTCCAAGAGCTTTAAGGGGGGGGAGAAAAAACTAGTTTGTTATAAAGAAACACAAAATGCACAAAATAAGGCACTCACCAGCAATTTTGTTGCTCATCTTAACGTTGTCTTCGAAAGCAATGTCACTAGCCTCATCACCCTCCTTGGGAACTACATCTTTGGGCTGCGGCAGCTTCTTTTTCTCCTTCTTCTCCGACTTGGGCTTCTGATCCGTCTTGCTCTGAACTCTTTGGGCAGCATTGTATACAAAAGAACTTTTCATATCCAGTCCCTTTGTAGACACAAAGTTAAAAAATATATAATTTAGGACACATTCAGGACACAACTTGCTGGCGAAAAACCTGACAAGTGAGTCAAAATTTAAAGTTCACCTGCACTCAAAAATAGCTTATTTTCTGCAGTGTCAAATCATCGCCACATCGTAAAAAACAAACATAAAAATAACTGTAAAATGTTAATGTTATAAAAATTATTGTAATGTCAAGTGCCTGTAATTGGCTGGCGAACAGGCCACTTCTGTCCCAAAATCACCTTGGCTAGGCTCCAGCATACACCTGAAGAGGATTAAGCAGCATAGAAAACCAATGAATGAATGTCATGTGCTGGTGTTTTCTGCCACCTGCCGTTTGTTTGAGTTTACTGCTGTTTGGTCTCCCTGGGCAGAGCTTCCACTGCGCACCTGGCTCCCTCCAGTAATCACCACCACACCTTCCAGGCTAGTTCGACACCAGATTGTTCCCAACCATCATTAGCTTTGAGCATGTCCTTCTCAAGCTAGTGGTTCATTTTTGTGCCTTTTCCCTTTTTGCCAACTACTATTTAGTAAGTTTTTGTGCCTTTAACCATTTATCCTTTGTTGCTACTTTCATTCATTCATTTTCTATGCCCCTTGTCCTCATTAAGGTCGCGGGTATGCTGGAGCCTATCCCAGCTGGCTTTGGGCGGAAGGCGGGGTACACCCTGGACTGGTCGCCAGTCAATCGCAGGGCACATATAGACAAACAAAGACAAACAAACATTCACGCCAATTAACCTAACATGCATGTTTTTGGAATGTGGGAGGAAACCGGAGCACTCGGAGAAAACTCACACACGCAAGTGGAGAACATTCAAACTCCACACAGAGATGCCCAACGGAGATTCGAACCCTGAACCTCCTGACTGTGAGGCCGACGTGCTACCCAGTCACCCACCGTGCGGCCCTTGTTGCTACTTTTAAGTCTTTATGTTGTACAGTCCTTCCTCTATAGATTGTGGATCAAACATCGCTCCCTCATTCTTGTGGTCAAAATGTAATTTCATTTATAAATGACTACTATTTCGTGGTTGAAAGCGAAGTTACTTGTAGTATTCTGGTAACTAGGTGCCAGTAATGTAACATTGATGAGACATGAGTTTAGATTGCCTTCACACTGCATGTAGTCAGCCATGGCTGACACAATAGAGTAAAAATAACTTACCCTGTTTCGTGTGGAATTGGTAAGTTATTGGTTTCTTACTTACTGACCATCTTTCTCACTCAGTTTGAAACAAATACATTCAAGCCGTTTAATGTGGTAACCATCTCATGTCCCAGCAGTGATCCCATAGCCGGGGCATTACAGTGGCACAATGTGTCGTAAGCAAAGAATAGGAGTGTAAAGGTGACGACAGGAGTGTTATCTCATGTGTAAATGGCTCTAATAATAGTAAAAATCGTATTTAGAAAGTCAAACGGGTTTTCTATCCTAGAACTATAAAAATATTCAATTTATTAATATTGAATCTTACTATGTGGAAAATCACTTGTGGTTGGGTTTAGACCCAATAACGAGGGATAACCTATGCTAATTAAGAAACGGGATGGCACAATACATGAAGGTAACTACTTTTATTGGACTTCCAAACTTCCTGTGCTTCATTAATATCTGCGCAAAAGAAATTGTGTGCATATGTTTTGTTTTATTTTTGTTTACAGGATGCAATTGCAGTTAATATCAGAGCCAGCCAATAAAACCATAATATCCATGTTAGGTTTTTGTGTCCTTTTTTCCTGAAGTATCCCGGATTAAATCATCAATCAAGAAATTACTAAACTTTATCCAAGATTCTTTTTATCATCACAATCCCTCTATTATTATAACAATTATAACCATGGAATTTCAATTTCACTTATGACTTTTGTGAGATCCCCAAAACTATGAATTCAAGCCACAAAGTGAAGACAGTGAAGCATGGTGGTGCAAGCATCATGATATGGGCATGTTTCTCCTACTATGGTGTTAGGCCAATTTATTGCATACCAGGGATCACAGATCAGTTTGCATATGTCAAAATACTTAAAGAGGTCATGTTGCCTTATGCTGAAGAGGACAAGCCCTTAAAATGGGTGTTTCACCAAGACAATGACCCCAAACACACTAGTAATTGAGCAAAATCTTTGTTCCAAACTAAAAAAATGAATGTTATGGAGTGGCCAGGCCAATGCCCGGACCTAATCTAATCGAGGACTTGTTGGGTGACATCAAAAATGCCGTTTCTGAAGCAAAACCAAGAAAATCGTGGAATGTTGATAAAGAATCTTGGAGTTGAATAACAGCTCAAAGGTGCCACAAGTTGGTTGACTCCAATTCAATTCAATTCCAATTTATTTGTGTAGCGCCAAATCACAACAGCAGTCATCTCTTTGCCCTTCACACATAAAGATCACAGAGAGCCAAATTAAACACCACATGAGCAAGCATTTAGTGACAGAGGCAAGTAAACTCCCTCTGGGGAAGAAACGTTGGACAGAAGTTAGGCTCTGTGGGCGGCCATCTGTTTTGACCGGTTGGGCTGAGATATAAATGAATAGAAGCATACATGGAAGATCAAGCCAGAAGTCTTATTCTGAGACCAAGGAACAAAGAGACATACAACAGAATTGTTTCTGATACATATCAGCGTATCAAAGGTCAGTTCTAACTGTATGCTTTAGCAAAGAGGCGCGTTTTGAGTTGACTTTTAAACAATGACAGAGTGTCTGCACCCCGGATTGAGCCGGGGAGATGGTTCCATAATAGAGGAGCTTGATAACTAAAGGATGTACCTCCCATTCTACTTCTAAATATTCTAAGAGTGACAAGGAATTGTAAATTCTGTGATCGCAGGCAGTGTTCTACTGGGAGCTTTTTAAGATACAGTATACTGGTGCCTGATCGTGTACCGCTTTATATGTAAGAAGAATTTCATATTCAATTCTAAATGGTGCTGGTAACCAGTGCAGTGAGGCCTATAGCTAAAAGCGTTACAATAATCCAACCTGGAGGTCACAAAAGCATGAACAAGTTTTTCTGCATCTGGTAGAGCCAGGACTTTTCATTTTTCTTTTATATTTTGTAAATGTAAAAATGCTTTCTTGACACTTGTCGTATTTGAGAACTAAAGGAAAGGTCCTGATAGAAGATAACACCAAGGTTTTTGACTGTATTGCGGGGGTTGAGTACAAGATCATCTATATCAGTAATATCATTTGCAAGCTACAAGTAGTTGTTTGTTATCTGCATAGCAATGGCAATTAACAGAGTGTTTTCCGATTACATTACCTAAAATGGACATGTTAAGACCTAATTTTACTGGTCCTAGCACAGAACCCTTTCAATGCAGTTCCTTTATGCCAAAAGTGAGTTCTAATCAACGTATTAGAATTTGGCAGTCAATTGTGTCGAATGCTGCTGTAAAACTTGCTCTAGTAAAACTTATACTGAAAAGAGGCCTTTGTCTGAAGCGGTCATTAATCATTTTTACAAGAGCTGTTTCTGTACTGTGATGCATTCTAAATACTGACTGAAAAACCTCAAGTAAATGATTGTTTTGGAGGAAATTGTGTAATTGATTGGCGACTACTTTCTCCAGTATCTTGGCGAAAAATGAAAGATTAGATATTGGTCTGTAATTAGCTAGGACACGTGGATGGAGATTAGTGTAGTGTCCGCTGTGTAGCAGCCACACGGACACTACTTGCTACCCAGAAGATCTGTCTGACGCATTACTTAACTGTGAGGTGTAAAATCATAGATTTCCAGACTTGTACTTGAGGTATAAAAAGATGCACTTACAGCTTTATTGACATTCCATTTATAGTTCATTAGTTGAAATCCAGAAGACCCGTATGAAAAAAAACAAGAGGAGTGACCGCACCTCGCCCCGACGTGGGATACCGGGGCCTCACCCTGGAGCCAGGCCTGGGGGAGGGGCTCGCAGGCGAGCGCCTGGTGGTCAGGTCTTCACCCGTGGGACCTGGCCGGGCCTAGCCCGGAGAAGCCGCACGGGAATTCCCCCTCGCAGACCCACCACCTGCAGGGGCAAGCATAAGGGTCCGGTGCTGTGTGATTTGGGCAGTGGTCGAGGGCGGGTTTCCGGGCGACCTGGTCTTCGGCGGCCAAATCTGGTTCTTGGGACATGGAATGTCACTTCTCTGGTGGGGAAGGAGCCCGAGCTTGTGGAAGAGGCGGAGAGATTGCGACTAGATATAGTCGGACTCACCTCAACCCACAGTTTAGGCTCTGGAACCAAATTCCTTGAGAGGGGCTGGACCTTGTTCTTCTCTGGAGTTGCCGCAGGGGGGAGGTGGCGAGCTGGTGTGGGCTTATTGTTAGCCCCCCGGCTTGGTGCCTCTGTGTTGGAGTCATCCCCAGTAAACGAGAGGGTTATTTCCCTACGCCTTAGGGCTGGGGAAAGGGTCCTGACTGTGGTTTTTGCCTAGGCGCCAAACGGCAGTTCAGAGTACCCAGCCTTCTTGGAGTCTATCAGACGGCTTCTTGAGAGCACCCCGGCTGGTGACTCCATAGATCTGTGCACTTGGCACCAGGACACCCTAGGCCGCAGGTCTATGATCGACTTTGTGGTCGTATCATCAGACCTGCGTCCGCATGTTCTGGACACGCGGGTGAAGAGAGGGGCTAAGCTGTCAACTGATCACCACCTGGTGATGAGTTGGATTAGATGGCGGGGAAGGATGCCGGACAGACCTGGCAGACCCAAACGGGTAGTGAGGGTGTGCTGGGAACATTCATAGCTTTGAAAATCTAACAATAAATAGTCATTAAAAAGAGAAAACAAATTTAATGAAAATCCAACCATCCATCCATTTTTCTCTGCTTATCCGGGTCTGAGTCACGGGGGCAACAGCTTCAGTAGGGAAGTCCAGACTTCATGGTCCCCAGCGACCTATTCCAGCTCCATCGGGAAGACACCAAGGCGTTCCCAGGCCAGCTGTGAGACATAGTCCCTCCAGCGTGTCCTAGGTCTTCCCGGGGGCCTTCTCCCGACTGGGCATGCCCGAAACACCTCACCAGGGAGGCGCCCAGGAGGCCTCCGGACTAGATGCCCAAGCCACCTCAACTGGCTCCTCTCGATGTGAAGGAGCAGCGGCTCTACTCTGAGCTCCTCCCGATTGGCCGAGCTCCTCACCCTATCTCTTAGGGTGAGTCCAGCCACCCTACGAAGGAAACTCATTTCCGATGCTTGTATCCGCAATCTCGTTCTTTTGGTCATGACCCACAACTTATGACCATTGGTGAGGGTGGGAACGTAGATCGATCGGTAAACAGAGAGCTTTGCCTTCCGGCACAGCTCTCTCTTAACCACGACGGTCCGGTACAGTGACCGCATTACTGCAGATGCTGCACCGATCTGTCTGTCGATCTCACGCTCCAACCTTCCCTCACTCGTGAACAAGAACCCGAGATACTTGGACTCCTCCACCTGAGGCAAGACCTCACTCCCCACCCGGAGGGTACAGTCCACCCGTTTCCGACTGAGAACCATGGCCTCGGATTTGGAGGTGCTGAGTCTCATCCCAGAAGCTTCACACTCAGCTGCAAACCGCTCCAGTAAACGCTGAAGGTCACAGCCTGATGAGGCCATAAGGACCACATCGTCTGCAAATAGCAGAGACGAGATCCTAAGGTCACCAAGCTGGACTCCCTCAACACCTTGACTGCGCCTAGAAATTCTGTCCATGAAGATTATGAACAGAATCGGTGACAAAGGGCAGCCTTGGCGGAGGCCAACGTTCACCGGAAACAAGCTCGACTTACTGCTGGCAATGCGAACCAGGCTCCTGCTTCGATTGTACAAGGACCGAATGGCACGTAG